>CAVNYN010239756.1:0-12701 GCA_963692815.1 Nyctanthes arbor-tristis | reverse complement strand
CAAATTAAACGGAACTAATTATAGATTAGTTGAATCTTTTTTTAATTTATTATTATATTTTGATTAATATATATGGTAGATACCTGTTAGATAAAAGAACCCAAATGATGCCAATTGAACATGCATAAGAATTCGGATTCTTAAACAGTTTAATCAACACAGTCTTCAGCAAACAAGAGAAAGATTGTGCTCTAGTACTCACAGTATTAGAATTTGGGTTTTCTATTTGATCCATTTTATCATTTCTCCCCATTTCAATTGATGACAAATTTGCAACATCGTCTCCGGCCGGTGTCACCTTCCGGGCAGTACGTCCGAATTCCAACATGAATATCAGAGTAGGGAACCACAAGAGAGACTATATAACCGATGATTGTATCACAAGATCCGCTCCCATTTCGCCGTACATGGCTCTCAACAACGGCACCCCAACCACAAGTGTGTTATTCAAGCTCGATAAAGAGAAGCACGTCACGGACCAATCGTAATTCCCTTTGGGACTCAAATTAGCCCACAGAGCTAAAACTATGCCAACAACGGCCTTTGCTATGACATCCGCCGTGAGGAAGAGATAATTCATCTTGTAAGGATTGACATGAGCGGTGAACTCGAAGGTGAAGAAAGGCATTATGAAGTAGCAATTGAATTGGTTTATAGCATTACAGTGGTCCGGCTTGAACATGTGCCACCACCGGACCGAACCGTAGCCTAACGCCAGGGCAGTGTAGAGCGGCATCATCGCCACCACTACTTTGTAAACATCATCCCATCCTATCATATATATATATATATATATTTTTTTTTTTTTGATGTAGAATACTTTGCAAAATCTTTCACAGAGCATGAATTGATGAACTAATTTCGCGGGATATATGCCTATATATAGTGATATTTGGTGTAGTAATTCGGACGGCTATCGGCCAAAAAAGGGGGTCAAAAAAAGAAAAATCTTAAATTAATAGAGACACGTGGCATTCTTTGATGTTCCCACTAATTAAATGACGGACCAACGTGGGATGCCAAGTTGGAGTATAATGTCCAGATATTATACATTGATTATATAATTAGACACCCAATAAATGGATTTTCAAAATTTATGTGAATTCAAACTGTAATCACACGGTTTGAACAAGTATAGATAATTTGAACACCTATTGTCATAATTTTTTGTTCACCTATTTGTCTAAATAAATAGATTTTGTGCTCGGAACGTACGTGGCTCCATACTTCCAATGGGACGGGGAGAAATGAATGGATCTAAATATTGTGCTAACAATCTTTCTTATCCTTGATGGATGAAAGATCGTGTGGATTAAACTTTTTAGGAATTCCAATTCTTATGCATGTTCTCTTGGCATCGTTTAAGTTGCTCAATTTTCTCCTCCCGCCATGAGAGAAATTATTATATTAATAATCACTAGATTCTCACCCGTGCAGATGATATTAAATCAAATTATATTTTAACATTAGTCACATTGAACTGTAATATTTGATTATTTTATTGTTAACTAATAGTTATTAATATTTTACTTAATATGGAATGCTATTAAGTGTGTCTAGTAGTGATGGTAAAAAGTCCCGCCAAACCCGATACTCGTGGCTGAATATATTAAGACGGAGAATTTCTTACTAAACGAGTAATTGGTTCGGAGATGGAATAAAGAAAATCGGCTAGCTTGAAAATGGGACGGAGAAGCTTATCATACTTTTTACCCCGTACCCGACTTGTTTAACCATTTCTTGTCAAAAAAATGGTAGCAACCCACTCTAGCCCTTGTCTAATTTAAGTGGAGATGGGTACGAGGATAGGACAAAAATTTTTTTCATGAGTAGGATAACGGATATAGTATACCCGATCTCGACCCTACCCATTGCCATTCCTATACATCGAGAAATCAAATATTTTATTTTTCTCTGTGACTATATCGTAATGAAAATTTAGTAAACTATAAAACGTTAGTTATAAACCATATTTATTTATATTTATCATATGCAAAAGAAATAACTGCATATAAAAAATAATTAAAAATTTACAAATCAGCTAAATAGAAAATAGTCTAATCTAAATTAGGAAATACTTCATATATAAGGTGTATATATATTAAAAATTTTTGAGTTAAAAAAATAAAAAACCCTTTGAATATCGATAAATTCATCAAAATACCTAAGAAGATAAGATATATAACTAGTATAAGATAAGATATACATCCAACATATAACATACCGCATAATTTAGGTAACATGTAAGCAAAATTCTAAAATGACCTTTAGTTACACAATTTTGGCGGGACAAATGTGGTACAAGGGTACCGCGAACTAATTTCCTTATATATATATATATATATATATAGTTTTGATTCAATAATTCTTGTCTTCAAATTCAAGATTTTTCTCCAAAATTCCAAACTTTTTATCACGAAAGGATTTTGGGTGACAGATCCTAAATTACCGCAATATATCCTAGAGTCTCTCTATATATGATTCGATTGGAGACTCTTATGTTAACATCATCTAATCTAAAGTATATTAAATATCTCACGAGGGGAATCAATTTCTGAACAGTTCATCTTTACAAGTAATAAAAATTATTCTCCTTGTATCAAAATAAGAATGATAATAACATCTTCCTCAAAAAGAATTTAGAAAGAACGAGGGTCTAAGAAACTAATGAACTCACATTGAGACATTAATATTTCATAAAAAATAAATTACTACCTTTTATATTTCGTATTCATGCATTTGAAATTAATAAATAGATTCATGAACTTGAGCATAAAATAAAAGTGAATTAATTAGAGAGTTGAAAATAGCATATATGTTACGTACCAATTGGTAGATACGTGCATGTGTTTAATTAAGGACGACACATAGTAAAACAGAATTCTTCATTCTTTAATGAAAACACGTTCAAAAATAAATTAAATCAAATAAACTATTATAGGCCCTTTTTTCAAAACTAAAACAAACTAAATTGAGAAAAATATCTAAATAAGGAAAAAAATTTACTCTCTCCGTCCCACTTTAATTTGTTTGTTTTTCACAAAGATTGAAAATTTTATTGGAAGAGCATGTTCTCTTTACTGTTTTGTGACCTTTTTTAGTTTTCAATTTTTTAAAACACTGAAAACGCGTTTACTTTCATATTTTCAAAAATGAATTTTGAAAAACAATGAATTTTTTAACAAAGAAAACAGAAATAATAAAAAATCGTTTTGAGAGTTTTTAAGCAAAACACGGTGCTTAATTAAAAACACGGAAAACGCTTTGTTTTGGAAATTTCAATTTCTCTCCTCTAATTTTACAACCCTTCGTCCCTTCGCCCTAAATCAATTACGACTACTGCAGTGCTGCTTCTATCCATCGTCTGCTTAGTTTCTTTCTCTCTCCTCTAATTTCTTTGTTCTAATGATGCACCCAAATTACGACTACTCTATCCTCTCTCCTTCGTCCCTTCCCCCAAATGTTATTCTCTCTCTCTTCTCTAATTTCCTTTTTCCTCATAACTATATAGCAAAATTTCATATTTTAATCTTGGTAATGATATATTAGAACAAAATATTTTTTTTTAAAGAAAGAATAAAATTATTTAATTTATTTAAACAAAATTATTTAATTTACTTAACAAGCAAATAAATTCTCAAAATGTCAAAAAAACATATTTTCCAGATTTGTGTTTCTTAAAATAGTTTTCCAAAATGACGAAGTAAGCGTATTTTTAGAAATCTAAAAACAAGCATTCAAAACAGAAAATTGAAAATGAATTGAAAACTGAAAAATAGAAAACCGAACCACAAAAAGAACGCAGCCTAAATTTTTAAAACCATTCTCCTCATTTACCCTTCTTTAATGATGACTTAAACATTAACCAAAGGGTATATATATTATTAGTAAAATAAACTTTTCAGAGTAAAATATGGCTATATAATTGGGACGAATGAAAAGGAAAGGTGGCCTATATAAATGGAATGGAGATGGTAATGCTGGGTACTTTAATAAAAAGTTTTTTTTTTTTTGAAGAAATAATTTTTTTTTTAAGTTGCACTTTGACTAGTATTATTAGTTAATTATTATAAATAAAAAATGGGAAATTATATTCCCACAACAATAATTTATCTTCATACCACATTTTTTTATCTTCTTAACTATTATTAAATGAAATTACATCAATAGCCTTCAATATAACCCTTTTTTTTTTAGTTTTAAATTTTTTTTTACTTCTCACACCACAATCATAATTATCCTAATTTTATTTCTTTCCTAAAAAATATTTCCTTTTAATAATTTTTTAATTTCCTTTTTAAATAGTTTCTTAATACAAATTTAATTTACAATTATGATCCACAAGTTTAACTTTTAAAATTTATTTTTCTTAAACAGATAAAATTTAGTATGTCATATTTATGCGGTGGTTTTATGACCAATGATTTCAACCTTTATCCTAAAATTTCGAACTTTTATTTTAATTTTTGTAAGCAAGTTTATATATTAAGAAAATAGTAATGAATAGTTCGCGTTCTCTCTTTTTCAAGTTTTATTTTATTTTTATAAATTGTCAAATGTCATAAGTTGTTGTAATCAAAGAAAATTGAAGAATCAATATTGCTGACTAAAAAAAAACTCTGCATGAAAAGCAAATTATTTTAAAATTACTAACAAATTTGTTATAAGTATTTGTATAATGTGGTTAATTAAATTTATTTATAATACTAAGAACAAGTGATTTAAATAAAAAATAAATTAATGAATTTCGTTCCAATTTTAAAATGAAATGCCAGTTTTTGTGGGACTGAATTGATTAAAATTAGAAGTTTTTTGAAAAATATCTGTAAAAATTTAATTGATAGGGAAAGCTTGGAATATTTATTAATTAATTTTAATTTTGATGATAAATCAGATCAAATAAGTAAAATGGATCTAATTTCAGAAGTTGTAGATAATCTAGGATTCTATTAAATTAATTTTTAAAAAATGGTATGTTAAAAAAAATGTTGGAGAGAGAGTTTTTTAAGTCTGTGTACAGACATGCATAGGCAGTTTGATATAGTAAATTAGCTCGTATTTTTGCTTATATTGAGAGCTTTGATTTGAGATCCGATTTGTATATTTTTCGAGTTAGGAATAATGCGTAGAGGAAAAAGATTACATAGTTGAAAAATATCTTAAAAGATATATAAATCTTTGACCGATTTTATATTCATTATTATGAATAATTAATTTTATGGACATATATTTAAATTGATAGTGGTGTATTTAATAAAAGTATCACTTTAACTGTGGTGTATGCATGACGTTGTGTAGAAATTAAAAATTGTAGTGGGAATATAATTACCCATAAAAAAATTACCAAACAAGTTAGTGTTGTGAGTAATTACGGATGAATGACAAATGAATGACATAGATTTTCCACTTAAGATATGTAATGCTAGTAATTAATGCTTATCTAAGTCATACAATAATGTTGCTTCTCTACCCTGTGTTCTGTTACATAGGAAATATGCTCCATCAGTCGATCACAAACACCCATTGTATATATTTAGATGGTTTTGCCTTTCTCTTTCGGTTTAATTGGTTTCATAATTTCTTATAAATTCCAAAATAAAATATTTTACTAATTAAATTCATAGCCAAAACCAAAAGTAGAGTTATATGTATATATATAAGTAGGGATGCATGAACGACTTACCACTCCTAAATCCTAACTGCATATTTTAAAATAGTGACAAGAATATTTCTCAAAAAAAATGAAGAAAGAAAGAAAAAAAAAAAAAAAGAAAACCTTCCTAGCCCATTTAATTTTTCTAATGGTAGAAGACTAGAACAGATAACCAACGAAAATTGGTAATTAATTAATTAATAGACTAATGGTACAATAACTCTCCAATTACAACTTGCTTGTATTTACTATTATATATCGAAATCACAAAAATGTTAAATAACCTTTGGAAAATTGTGTAACTAAAGCCTCTCACCCCATGTGACTAATATCAATGCACGTCATGTGTATTTAAAATCCGTGTAATTTGCATTCATGCATCATGGGACGGAGGTACAAAATCTCTAAAAGGTTTTTGAAGACAACTCATCGAAATCAAATTGAGTACGTTCTCCTACACAAATTAATTAATGAGGCATGCAGTTGTTTCCTCTCAAATAGCACTACGAGTCAAAGAAAAATTGGAAATTTGTTCTTCTTCTTTAATTTAGTGATGACGCTATTCCCATTCCACACATTTTACACCAAAAATTATTAGTTGGTTGTCGTTGAATGTGCATGCCATAGACTTTAAGTCATTTTCCACTAATAATATATATGCATATAATAATGTTATTATTATTATTATTATTATTATTATTATATATATGGTGCTTCACATAGTGAATTTTTCCCATCAAATCATACTTGTGCGACGATAGGTTAATAGCATACACAAACAAGTTTCTACAAAGTGCTTTTAAACACCTTTTCGAATTTCTTTTTGTTTTTCCTTTATTTTTTTTAAATGGTATGTAAAAAGACAAATGTAAAACTTTTAAGCATGGTTTAAGTTTTTGGAATGTGCATTAGTGTGAATTGACAACCATCAATATTGATTCACTATATATCGAAAATGTTATACATGTCGATGGTGAGATGAGTCATTGCGAATCAAAAGAAAATCTAAATCTCACTAAATAGACTAGTAGACATTACAAATTGAGGAATTATACTTCACCTTTCAACACGAATATATTCCTTTTGCCTATATTGTGACCTGTGAATAAATTATTTGCTTGTTCTCTCTCTCATATACAACTAGGTCTTCATTGATGGTGAGGATGACATGGTTGCACATGCCATTGATTATTCGGACAAAACTCGATCGACTCTTGGAAAAAAGATTGAAGCATGTCACACAATCGCAAAAGTCACAAGAATAAGCACAAGGAAAGTTCGCCGCATCACTACATGATGATAATATAATGTAATACTATATATATGATCGCGTAGCTTAATTTGATGATGACTAGCCTCATTACTATTTTCCTGTATTATTTGAATAATGACATTAATTTTTCTGAGAATTTTTGAGTTGAAAAATGAACAAGGCTTTGGAGTTTAGACCTTGTTTTGCTGTTTTTAAAGTCGACCAAGGGAGACCTGTCTTAGTAGTAAAGACATCCCCTTATCAGATTATTTGATTTGAGTTCGAGTCGCCATTCCCACTCCTATGATCTCTTAATTGTACTAACCAAAAAAATCTTTAAAGGTGTACATAACCAACACCTTATATATCAATTGAAAAACACACTTTTAGAAACAGGCAGAAAATAGGTTTTGTAATGAGAAACCAAGGGCTAGGAGCAATTTGGGCCACTTATATAAAATGAAAAAGATTAAGCCACTAAAAGAGGTGCTAATTAACTATACAATATTCATGAATATGTTAATTAAAAGTTAGGTATCTTCTTTGACCCAAGGGACAAAGTGTAAGTGGTCGAAATTAAAAGATTGAGTAGATTCACAGTACTAAACCATTTTCCAGTATGATCATTTTTTTTTATCACCTTAAAAAGATAATCTAATAATTAATTTTTGATAGAACGTTTCACCTTTACATAATGTTCCTTAACACCATTTAGTGATGATTATCATCAATCCATTTGATGGCAGCTGGGCAGCCTTCCCGGCACCCTGCTTTGTCAGAATCAGGCAGGATAGAGCGACCAAAAATCCTGATGAATCACTCCATTTAATGTCTAATTTTTCAATATTTTTAAAAAATAAAATTAATAATAATAAAGCAGTTAGTTTTCCATTAAAAAAAAAAAAAGAAGTACTAGTAGTTAATCTAGTTAAATTAGTTTTAAAATAATGTAATAAATTAAAACTCCGACGGGCAAGAGAAACTCATCCGCCACCACCCTATGGAGCTAGCATTGCCCCTCCACGCCCCATTTTTAGAAGAAATATGCACATTATAAGGTAAAGTACTCCTCTCGAGCTCGACCAATAGTCTCATTATAGCTGAAAGCAAATAACATTATTTTTTTATTTTTTATTTTTTAAACTCGGGTGAGTTAGAATATGGGAAACCCACTCATGTGCGATTAGACCAATTTCAACTCCTAGAAATGCATAGAAGACTTGGATGCTTTACTATGCTAAGTAAATGAGTTTTTTATAATGTTTGCTCAAATATCCGATAAAATTTTATTCAAGTTTTGGTTCATTTCTTAAGATTTGTCTTCAAAAAATTCTCTGTCTTACCCCATCGATGCACAACGCTTATTTTATCGACTAGCTTGACAAAGTCACTAAAAAATAATTAATTTCCTAGATTGTTCTATATATATATATATATATTAGTTTTTGAATAAGCTTTATTACGAAACCATTCTAGTGGCCATTTCTATTTATCCCCGTTTTGCTTTACAGGTCTAAAAAGTTGAAGCAAAATAATATTTTGACTAGAAATCAATAAGAATAGTTGAAAATTGTACATATAGTGTGACAAGACAGTAAAATATGAGGTATATAATATAATAATCTAATTAATAAGTTGTTAAGATTCTCTTAATACTTTGTTTGATTGTTGTGGAAGCACAACTGCATTGGTACAATTGGTCTGGCTACGAAGACAGATAAGGAGCTGTTGTGCGCTACTTTATCTATCAGGAGCTTTATCTATCTTTTTAGTAAATTTCTTGGTACAATTGCTACCACTGATGGTAAGTTGATATTCAATATATCAATTCTATGTCACTACTCATCGGTGGACACATTAATCGACTATCTATAGATGCTGATGCATTGACAGCAGAAGACATGATTTTTTTTTTTTTTTTTTTGGGTCAATTGGTGCATGTCAATTTCGAGACAAGGAAAAACATCCATCCATTAATATTTCATGATTGTGCACCTAATCATACAATAGCACATCTTCAAGAAACATAGGAACTTGATTCCATACATAAGAAGAGGTAAAAGAACAAGAGTTTCAGGCAAGTTCATGTGTTACGCCATTGCACTGTGCTGATTTCTGTTAAGCATCTATTGAGCCAGACTGCCAATAAAAAAAAAAGCTAATAAGAGTGACTGCACTGTTCTCTTGTAAAAGATGCCCAATAATTTTTGCTTCCACTAATAAGAGAGAGTTGTAACATCACAAGAGTGCCTCCATTTGTCTTTGGTTCTTCTATTCATAATATACGTAATAAAAATAAAAAACTGGGGGAAAGTAAAAGGAACATAATTACAATGCAAACATGCACTCTGCAAGTTCAAAGGGAAAGGACGACAGTAACTTTCCCAAGTTCTGCTGCTATGGGGAACCATGCAATCCATCGAATTACATAGATATCCCTACCACACAACACAAACCATAAAAAGGGTTCCCGGAAACCCAGCAAGTACACCAAATGGGGAAAGGAAACTGTATGCTATATTGTCATTCTCACACTCACATTCTCAATATCCAAACCATTTTCCTCATAGCGTCAAGAAAACAAGTCATATAGAAATACTTGCATAAGTATGGGGTGGCAAAAACTCAAGAAGGCTGGCTCTCAGAAACAGTTGGAACCGGTTGTCTGGTAACTGCAGTTAAGATATCAGCATAACCCAAAACACCAACTAATGTATCGTCATCATCAGCCTCAGTAACCCAAACATGTGTTGCACGGTGAGATAATATCTGAGCCATCACCGCAGCCAGTGAACTAGTAACTTTGCAGGTCAAGGGTGCACTTCTACCTCGATACATGCTCCTCCCGACCCCAAAACTTGAATTGGCTGCATTGCTAAAGAACCCAATACTTCTGCTGCTGAACTTTTTTGGCCTGGGTGTTTTTCCCCCATTACTTAAATTCGTGTCCCCAGCCATTTGATTAAGTGCAATATCAGGAGGTGATCTTGGAGTGATGTTATCTTCAACTCCCATAACAAACTGCCCAGCAGAGAGATTGGCCAGTGCCCATGATGCAGCTAAGTAATCACATTTCCATAGTTTAGAGGCAGATATTTCGCCGATGATGTTATATTTTCCATCTAATGCTGGCTCCACAACAGCAACTGCACAGGGATCTTGGGGAATCTTTTTGGTGGCTTCAATGGCAGGGCAAGATGCTTCAATGGAGCAGTAGTTTGGATTGATGACTCCAAGAGAAGCGATCGAGGAAAGAGGTAATGGAGCCAAGGCACCAAGGCAACCAATGATGAAACGTAGAACATCTTCTCTGGACAGACAACAGAACTTGTCCTGGATAGCGGCAGTGGAAGATGACGAGGACGATGGGCGGTTTGTGTTGGCAATAGGGTTTGTGTTACTGGAACTAGAAGTGTCAATGTTCTTGAGCCATTTTCCATTGTAGAGAATTGAGAAACGTTTGCTCATGCCTCTCCAGACTAAGCTTTTAGGAATAAGGAGTCGTTTCACACCTTGTTTCATCATCTCCAAAGCATCTATCAATCTTACACAAGAAACAACATATAATGATTACAAGCATTACAAGGGAAACTAAAGCAAGAAGGTAAGAACTCAATTACAGTATTAACATTAATGAGGATAACTTCCTCTTATCTATTTACATTACATATCATTTTTTCCTTCCACGGGATCATATTAAACTACCTATAACGATACCTCCATGACATAAGGGTCATTATTTCAATATATGATGTCATACAGAATCCCATTTTAAAAGCATTTAAATGAGTTAAGCTTTAAGACATGGAACCACAGAGAAATCCAAAAACACAGTTTATGTAATTAAGAAAAGTTAATTGCAGGAAGGCAAGAGAAAAAGAAAATTAGTAGGGCACAGGAGAAGCAGATTAAGCATTTACATGATCATTATGTTCTGCCATATCTTTCCCCCAGTTTCCTGGTAGATATAGTGGTGGTGTATTCACCGTTTGACTTTCCCTTCTCTCGAGCCACTACTCGATTTCCTAGAGGTCTTCTTATAGATAACATCCATACATGAATATGCATTATAGTTTTTCAGAAACAGAGAGAATATATCATTTGCAGCAGCCACTCATAGCAAATAAAAAAGTCAATTATTGATCAAACAAATTTCCCAACCACAGGCTTGCCTCTTAGAAACAGAGAGCCATTGTTAATGTTATCAGATTAAGCAACCACTTCGCATAGGATACAATCATTATATGAATTCTTTTACACATTCCTCACTTTGTCTCCTTCCCCTGACCTATTCCACAGTTTCCAAAAAAAGTTGACCATGCCCAACTCTTAAAAACACAAACATTTGATTGTTACTAAAACTGCAGTTTGGTATGCTGGTTTAGGACATCGGCAGTATGAAGATGCAAGAAAGAAGAAGATAGAAGGAAAGAATACATGACAAAGAATGCCATACATTTTGGAAATGTTGAAAAAGGACGCTGTACATTTTGGAGACGTTGAAAATTTGGATCATTAATAAACTATAATATTCTCTGGTGGTTAATAGAGGAGATTATAAATATCATAAAATACCCAATGGATATACAAGGCATACAAGGTAAACTTTTGTTCCTAAGCACCAGCTATCCGTAGTGGGGACCAAGGAAGTATGAAACTTCAATATATCAAGTTCAGTTAGAGACGATACTACCCAAACAATGTTAAAATTTACAAAAAACTGATAGTAAGTTGAAAGAAGATAATTAATTAGAAAAAACTGTAAAATAGCAATACGACAGTATCCTAAGAAGATGGTGGGCACTTCCAGGCTCCAGCATATTTGTTGTTCTTTTATTAATGCATGTGCATTCTGTTTTAGGCTTTTAGCACATTTATAGATCGTCAGGTCTGAAGCTATGAATAACTATATTTGCATCGTAGTCCCCAAGTTGAATGCATCCACATTGTCAAACTACTTATTGTACTCACCATGTAGGATCAGTATTCCAGAAGAAGACCAGAGCGAGGAAGAGGGTTAGGAGCCCAAAAAAAAAAAAAACTTAACTCATGGAATCTATCAGGACTTTTCCCTTATTCTACCCATGTTCCTCTTACGCTAACAAATCCAACATACTGTAATTTTACTCCCCAGCCAAATGCATCTGCTTAGATTTCAAGCACTCCACCAATTTCTGTGTGTGTGCGCGCGTGCGCGTGTGTGTGTGTGTGTGAGAGAGAGAGAGAGAGAGAGAGAGGCCCAAAACTTCAACTATTAAAAATAAATTGCTGAAAACATATTCTGTAAGTGAAGCCCATAATCAATAAGAAAATTTTGGAAGAATAGGTTTAAAAAGATAATCCTGTGTCTTTTATAATCAACGATTAGCAGAGACAACGTTCTCATTTTATCTTTAACTTTTTTAGTTTGATTTTAGGTAGTGTATATATAATTCCAGGTCTCTCGTACATGGTTGTTGGTAAACCAGTTGTGCCTTAATTCTACAAAAGGTTTTATCACTTTCCATTGGTTTTCCAGGTAACAGGATACTTGCCCAAAAGAAGAAATCAGAGTGCCAGTGATGTTAGCCAAATATTCCGAGCAGAATATTCTGAATCCTATAAAAAAGAGTTCAAAGAAAAAAATAAATAAATCAAATATTTTTAAGACAGCTTGGGGTCAGTTGTACGATATATGAGCAACACGAATTGTATCTAATTTTTCCTTTCAAATTTAATCTACAGAAACCAAATCCTCCACCAAAAAACCATAACGGTTTTTTTTCTTTTTGTTTTTTTTTTTTTTTTTTGGGGGGG
>CAVNYN010239755.1:0-12562 GCA_963692815.1 Nyctanthes arbor-tristis | reverse complement strand
ATCTCAGGTGACTGGAGTTCGACGTGTGCTCTTCCGATCTCTCGTCACCTGTCAAAACATAAGAAGACAACATCAAAAGAGGATGAAAATTTCCGACATACAAGTGCCACCAAAATTTCTTAAACCCACCCCACCCCCCCACCAAAAAAAAAAAAAAAAAGTCCAGAACACCCTTTTCTTTTCTTTTCCCCGTGACTTGAACACAAGGAAAGAGTCCTCAAGATTAACCCATTTGCAAGTGAAGAAAAGGCAATTTGCAAAGAAAATGTGGAACTCCGAGGATAATTCCCCAAGTACTGAACAGAAAGTGGAATGAGTGGCTAAACCCATAAAAATAGAAATGTTAGGTCTGCCATCTATCTTATGACTTATGAGGAGATATACCATGAAGCATAACAACCACAAAATATTCAAGGCTCGGATTACGTAAAAATCATTGATGGTCAGACATGTCGCAACTGCCTATTCATGTTGAGCAATCCAGATTAAATGATCTCAATGAATTTTTTAAATCGACATCATGTTTACAATTGTAAATACCCCTAACAATTTGAGATAGGAAGTGGAAGAATGCTGCATTCTTAATAAGTTATTTTACCACAGAAGCATGAGCTCGAAAGCTGGAGACAACAGATGCATCCACCAGATCCCAGAAGTAAATAAAGCCATCTTCTGAACCACCAGTTACATAGGCATCCGTGTTGGTTAAGCAGCTATCCATCTTAAAAGACTGATACAATTACAGACGTGAAATGTAAGTCACCATCCATATTATGGAAAAATACCATACAAAAATTACATTCATATCATAAAAATCATCCTTGTTGGCAAAGTGGTAGTCCATCCTCAGAATATGCAATTTCAGACATTAAACTACGTAGAAGTAAAGCGATCACCCAGATTATAGAAAATACTATACTAATCGAGAGAAAGATGGTTCATGTTGTTTAAGCAGGTCCATGTCCATATTAGAAGATGTACAATTACAGACATGAAAAGCAAGTACTAGTCATCATCCAGATCATGGATAATACCATACAGATCAGAAGTGAAATTTAAAAAACACAAGAGAAGAAATGATACACGCCTAAGTTAAAAGAACAAAAAGAGAAAATGATACATGCCTAAGTCTTGATCATGCCAAGACCAAAACATAGCATAAAGGAACAGCAAAGGCCATGATAATTTTAAACTGTAGACTGTAGGAGCAAGAACCATCCCTAGTCCCTAGCCACAATACTAGGAGGTGAAAGGCCAAGTGATGAGTTACAGGATGAGGATTCTACACTAACCTTACAAGTGTGACCTTTGTATTCTTGCAATAGTTCACCAGTAGACCTGTCGAAATAATAGAACCCATTTAACACAATTATAGAGATAATACTTTCACAAGGATATATGGGAAGAGAATTTCACAAAAACATTTACCGATCCAGAAGTCGTAGGGTCGAGTCAAGGCAATTGGCTAATATACAGTTCCCATCATTTGAGAGAGAGATACAGTTGACAGGTTGTCCCAAATTGTCAGATATTTCTCTAATAAGAATTATCAAAAGGCCATTTGTCACAGCATTGTACAGCAACCACAAACGCATAACCATCTAACTCTCAAATTTAGCATTCTGAAGAAGAGATGTAAAGGGATGATTATTGTCTTTAGAGTGGTACATACCTACCAATTCGAATGTCAAATGTTCGAACAGTTCCATCAACACTTCCAGCAATTATCTCAGTGTTAGTTAAACATAAAGACATGACACTATCGGAGAAAGTATCAATGATCTGCATAACACGCAAAAGTCAGTAAAGCATTTAAGGGTCTCACAAAACACTAAAAAAATGTAATGACAAAAATGAGATAATAGACATATGATTATTGGGAGTTCCACAAGAAAATATATCGTTATGCAATTACTGGCCCAGTATATTAATTTCATTAACTGCCAAATGAACTTTGACATCTGATTTAAATATTAATCCCTTTTAACCTTTATATGTAAATCATCAAAGACAACAGAACTGGCCACAGTTGCGCTTCTTTTTTGGACTATATTCATCAAGTAGAAATTGAAGCAACTCAGAATATACTCAACAATTCTTATTGCTTAGTTTATCCTGACGGCAGTAGCTGGCAGAAACGCCAAGAAGTGAGAAATGATCATTTAAATTCAAAAGTATCTTTCTTTCAAAGTTCTTATATTATGATAACGCAGCTGGAATAAGTATTGCAGATTACATCTCATTTAAGTTCCAAGTTTGTAAATGGTGCATGTTAACATGTGGACATGCATGTGCGATAGGCAAAAATGATCTTTGTCAAAATGTCACTTAATTTCTGTTGTACAACCCACATTACAAGCCCATTTGACTACCAAAACATGTCTAAATCAACCACGGAAAACCTGCTTACTCCATAATTCCATATAACAACTTATATGAGAGTGCTACCATACGCTCAATTTCTGTAGTGAAATGAAATATATTGACCTGAATGGGCTCAGTGCTGTGAGATCTGCAGTCCCAAGCTCGAACTGAACGATCGTATCCTGCTGATACTGCTACAGAGGCATATTCGTTAAACTTTACAGCATTTACCTAGTAAGAATGAAAATCAAAAGCATTAAAAAGGATACGCTAAAGGGAAAATTATTTGCAACAGCTCGAGTATGTCAAGTCAATATTAAAAAATTCTCATAAGCAGATAAGTGGTGTGCCATAAGCCAGAAAATAATTTAAATATCAAAATACTTGAAAAAGAATTCTCCTTTCAAAATAAACTCATTATCAATTTTAAAACTTCCATCATAAGATAAGATATATTGCAGAAATTGGCAGAGAATCATTTTAGAACTTCAAGTATCTTATATGTGCACTATCCGCAAATGTCATCAGATGCAACAATTACTTTCATTAAGAACAAACACCAAATCTGAAAAGCTATGTGAATGATAGAATGAGAATCACAAACCATAAGAGTACAAATAGCATCATTATTTGTAAAATGCTTGCTGCTTAGAGATCATGTGATTACATAACCAGTCAGTAAGGTGTCTCCCTAAAAGATTTCCCCTAAAGCCCTATATTTCCCTAAAAGCTCTGTAGAGGCTGTTTTCTTGCTTTAAACACATGTTAAACTCTTTTAGGTTCATTTTCGCCGGATCCATCATCCTCGAGGAGGAAAGAGAAGTCCACTTTTTGAAAGACTAGCGGCATGCTCCTCAGATTTACGGATTCACAGGGGGCCTCAGGCCCTACTTAGTTGACTGACAATGACAAAGGCTTGAAACTAAGTAGCGCCTTTTCCTTTTTGAATAACGCATTCTCATTATCTTTAATAAGCCAAGTAGGCACTCCCTGTCGGACACGACCATACAGGTCACCGGCACCTGTCTCAATGCGTTTTGGCTCATCTAAAGTGAAATGTCATACCCGAAAAGAAGCAGTTCTGCTCCTAATAAGCTCGGAAAGAGATAAGAAAGATAGAACTAGACCCACTACAACTAAAATTTCAAGACCCCAAATTCTCATACAAGAAAAGCATATCTCAAGTTTACAAAATATTTTAAGGAACTTTGGGTACTCAATACATACATCTCATCAGGTAGTAACATTAAAAATCTTAAGATGTTGATGAACAAAAAGATCAGCATATCTCTGCAGAGGAGAAGCCTCAAATCCACGCTACAGAAAATGAAATGTTTCATATTTTCCCATCTTTCATAAACCACCTGCAAAATCGATTTTCACTAGCAATACATTCAGTATACTCAGTTTCTACACCATTTATATTTTATGTTTATTTACATTTATTTTGTCAAGAGATCACATTGCACACTATGTAGGTTTATATAACATCCTTACTGATTATTATAGGCATCTATATAACATCCATTCTGCACTCTCCAATCAATTCAAAGCCTTTACTCAAATTAAAATGCAATTGAATGAATTTATACACATTAGCACGTAAATGAGAATTCCCCATCTTGATGGCATTAGTTACAGTAAATGTCATAGCTTTTTAGCAAAAATAATAACAATACCCTACACCAAGTCGGTATCTTGCGAAGACCTTAGTAGAAATATGCCACCAATAATCTAAAATAAATTGTGCTCATGTTAAGCTTTGACTGGAAAAAGGAAAAATCCGGGCAAAAATGTGAGGAGTATGTTACATTACCCTGTAAGCTATTAAGATGAGATGGATGAACATAATCTAAAAATATACCAACCTCACTATCATGACCACGAAATTTGCGAATAACACGACCAGTCGCCACATCCCAATAAAATACCTGCCGGTCGCCACCACACGAACAAAGCTTCGAATTATCGCTGAAAAAGATTGTTGAAATCAGTTCGGAAACAGCTGAACAAATATATCAATCACCTCAACAAAAAAATTTACGGAATGACTTACGGAGTTACGTGCACGTCGCGAACTTCACGACCGTGAGATTTATAGATCTTTATGTGCAATCCACGGTGGGGATTCCACAGTCGTATTGTGCGATCTTTGCCACAACTCAGGCAATACTCACCGTTCCGGTTAAACCTTGCCGCCAATACTGCACCTTCGTGCCCCCGAAGCACGTTAACCTCCTTCCTCGGCAGATCCTCCTTGGCCATTTTATGGTTACGGGGGGAACGCTATCGCGCGCTACAAGTAGCCATATGCAGGTCTAAACTCCAGTGATCTCAACCGGAGAGTTTTGATTGAGGAAATTGGGCCTTGATATATTGAAACTATAAACTTACACAAATGGCAAGATATTGTCAGAATAACTGGATTATTATTATTGTACCTCGTTTCGGTGCGGTGGATCTGGCCGTATGATTCAATTTTAACAATTAGTTGAGCTGACATCTTTTGTACAACAATAATTACTCTAGTAACAATATTTATTTATTTTTTATTTTTATTTATTATTTTTTTGGGGTGATATAAGGAGGAGGTAGGGAAACCGGGGAAGGTACTGATTTAATATTTTATGTTTTCCAATAATGGGTAGACTTTAGAGTAGGCCTGGGCGTTTGGGTTTTGTATTTGGGTATTGAATTGACAAAGTTTAGATCAAATATTTTAGTTTGGGTTTGGGTTCGTTCTTGAAAACGGCAAGCTTATTCGGATTCGGGTAAGGATTCGGGTAACAATTCGAGTTTTTCGAGTATTTAGAGTATATTTTATAAACACATAAACAAAAAAAGAAACACTTAAATAGGTAAGAAAAAAATTAAAGTATATATAATATACTTACATAAAAATAACAATAACCAGATACTAATGTAATTACGAAGTTAACAATTAAACACTAGCGTTTGGCTAATTGGCTTTATTTATATTCTAATTTTATAGTTATACTTTAAACTTACAGTATTGTCAACTAATTAATTTTAAAAAATTTATCTAGCACAAATTACATGGCGTATATATAGAAACTAGTAAAATCTTCATAGAAAAACACAAATTCACAACTCTTACACAGATTTAGAGTTTTATTTTTTGTATGTGAGGAAGGCGAGTATAGTGCATATGTGATTGTGAAATGAAGGAGATGATTTTGTAGATTGGATAGAATTAACTAGAAATTTGAATTTAAAATTTTGAGAGTAAAAAAGAATGTTTGGATTTTTTCGAGTTTTAACTCAAACCTGAAACCTGTTTGGTTTCAGGTTTGAGTACCCAAAACTCAAAAATTTTTACTCACTACCTGATTGGGTTCAAGTAACTCATCTGGGCTTGAATTCAAGTAACCCATTTGGGCTCGAGTTTTTTGCCCAGATCTACTTTAGAGTTGACCTCTATTCTTATTTGTTATCAAAGACAATCAGTTGTAGAGTGAACTAAATATACACTATTATTATTATTATTACTACTACTACTACTGTAGTAGTAGTAGAAGATATTTCACCGGTGCGTTGCATGGAAAAATAACAGTTATAAAAAATTCCAACTATATCAAAATAGCACTTAAATAATAAGACATCAAGATACTTAGTAAAGTTTTAAAATGTATCTTTTGTGCTATAACATATTTTTATTACTTTAATTTAGTTCAAGTTTAGTAAGGCCTCTTGTATGCTACTTTTAAAATTTAATATGTGTGTTTGTTTGTTTGTAAGAGAGAGAGAGAGAAAGAGAGGGAGAGAGAGAGAAGAGCCCAACCAATATTCATCAATTAATTATGACTTTTTCCAAAATATATAATCAACATTCATTAATTGCTAGGTAACAATGATCCCCGCAACTAAAAATTTAATGTAACTTATTTTCAGAATGTGTACACAATTTGATGGTCTTTTATATATGTATTCTAGAGAAGACATAATGATTATTTCAGATATGCCCTTACCGTTCTACTGATTGTAATAGATCTTTCTTTTTTTCAAAGTTGTAGTTAGGGATGGAGCTTCTTCCAGCTGACCCCAAGCGTAGTGGTTTAGACTGTAGCAGCATAAAAATTCTTGATTTGCCACTACTTTTTGTATAGATCATCCAATACAAATCAACTACATCTATTACCTCATCCACATTCTTCATCTGTATATTTTTAAAACCAGTTTGTTATGCTTAACATCTGCCAATTGAAAAAAGCATATATGTCATTAATGGATAGAAATACACAAAGTATTAATCCAATTTAGTTGCAAAATAATACTACCTCCGTCCCAAAAAAGATAATTCTCTTTTCTTTTTTTATCTGTCCCAAATTATATTCTCCTTTCTTAAGTAAATATTTTAGTTTTCTAATATACTTTTACTTATAGTGTATAGTAATCTACAATAAAAAATAACTAAAGTTAAATATTAAATAAATCAACGGGCATATTAGAAAATGCATTGTTAAATTATACATTTCCAATAACATTAAATGATGTTTTCTTATTTTTTATACATATATATATATATATATATAGATTTTTAATATTATTAATATTTTAGAAAGCACGAGGGCCGGTGATTGAATTGACTAATGAAGAAATTTAAGAATCAACAATGCTATTACCATCAAGGTAGTAAGAGTCTCTGCGCATAATTTATCTCTACACAACATTTTTTGTATCCTCTTAATTATCTTTAAATAAAATTACATCAATAATCTACTGTAAACCTTGTTTGTTTTTAATTTTAAAAGTTTTTTTTCTCACACCATAATAATCATAATTATCTTAATTTTATTTCTTTCCTAAAAAAAATTTCCTTTTAATAATTTTTTTAATTTCTTTTTTAAATAATTTCTTAGTAAAAATTTAATTTACAATTATGATCCACAACTTTAACTTCTAAAATTTATTTTTCTTAAAGTTCAAGTTTAGTATGTCATATTTATGCGGTGGTTTCATGAGGAATGCTTTCAACCTTTTTCTAAAATTTAAAACTTTTTTATTTTTAATATTTTTATTTTGTAAGCAAGTTTATATATTAATAAAATATTAATGAATAGTTCGTTTGTCCTTTTTTTTTCTCTTTTTCAAGTTTTATTTTATTTATATATTGATAAATGTCATGAGTTGTTGTAGCCAAAGAAAATTGAAGAATCAATATTGTTGACTACAAAAACTATCTCCTTATAAAAAGCAAATTATTTTAAAATTACTAACAAATTTGTTGTAAGTTTTTGTATATTGTAGTTAATTAAATTTATTTATAATATTAAGAACATGTGATTTAAATAAAAAATAAACGAAGGAATTTTGCTCTAATTTTAAAATGAAATGCCAGTTTTGTAGAACTGAATTAATTGAAATTAGAAGTTTTTTGAAAAAAAAACTATAGAAATAATTTAATTGACTCATTGTGAAAGATTGGAACATTTATTAATTAGTTTAATTTCGAAGATAAATCAAATAAATAAAATTGATCTGATTTCAGATGTGGGAGATGATCTAGGATTCTATTAAATTAAGTCTGAAAATTGATCTATTAAAAAAATGTTGTAGAGATAGTTTTTTAAGTCTGTGTGCGGATATACATAGTTAGTTTGATCACGTATATTAACCCATATTAATGCTTACATTGAGAGTTTTGATTTAAGATCTGATTTGTATATTTTTCAAGTTTGGAATAATATATAGAGGAAAAATATAATGTAGTCAAAAAATATCTTATAAGACATATAAAATAATTAATTTTATGGACATATATGTAAATTGATAGTGGTGTACTTACTAAAAATATCACTTTAATTGTTATGTATACATAACGTGGTGTAGGAATTAAAATTTGTGGTGTGAATATAATTACCCATGCACGTATTATTTTTCATTTTCTATTGTATTCAAACAACTTTTAAAAGATGAAAACCAAAAGTAATACTAATAGATAGATATTATAAAATCATGAATAATGATAAATAAAAGTTAAAAGAAATACTCATTTAAAAAAATGGAGGAAAAGAAGAGTAGTTTTCGTGTATTTGGTAATGTGTCAGATGACCTCGTGACAAAATTACAAAATTAGAGTGCTTAACATGACATGTGCACGTTAGTTTGCCATTCTAATTAGAGAAAAATGATAGTGCACTTGAGGAGCTACAAATAGGTGAATGACTCAAGATTGACATGATGTTCAGGATGCTTGATCTTTGAACACTTGAGCAAATTCAAATTTGATGCATGAAAAAAATTGCTCAATAATCACAAATTATACAATAATGTCAAAACTGTTTTTACCTGATTATTACTAGAAAGATGTTTTATAGTTCCTGACGTCATCAAGTATAAACTAAGATTGGACATAGTTGCAAGAAAAGAACTGTTCCTGAAAATTGTATGTGTCAACTCCGTAAGTATACGGATCGAACAAGTAATAAAGTGAATAACGAGTCCGAGTTATTGTTCCTACGAGAAAAGATTCAAGTACTTAACACTGAATTCAAACTCTAGTTGAAACAATTGAGTTTGTTGTAAAAGTAATAAATAAATTAGAATAAAAATTAAACAAATTAAGAAGAAGTAAATAATTTATGAAAGTTTCTTTCAAGATTTATATGAACTGAGGACTCACAACTTTATCGCTATTGATTCCTCCAACTACCCATTCATTGATTCAACAAAAACTAATCCTAGTTAATGATCGAGTTCACTAAATTAATTAACTACTCCCCTCTAAACTAGTTAATCTTACTAAATGAGGTCCCCTCACTTATCTCTAGGTGAGTGCGTTAACAACCCTCTTAAGTGTATTAATAACTATAAATTCATGTAAATATCCCTGAAGTTCAATTCACATGACCGCACCAACTACAAATAAATCTCTGTCTTATCTAAATTAATGTCCTTTGTCACCTAATCTAATTCATACGTTCCTCTTGAGTTCAACACAAACCAATAAACATCTACAAATTCGCGCCCCAAATAAGCGAAAGTCATACAAAACAACGATAGAGAATTAACTAGAAATCACTTTTCAAGTCTTGAATCAACAAACAAGCATCTAGGGTTCATAATAAGGTTACATTGTTTGTCCCAAAAAAAAGAATTAGCTACTCATAGAATTGATAAAATTAAGCATAAGAGAGTTGAAATCCATCAGCGGGTTTTGATGAGTAAGGCTGGAAAAAAAAGAGTATTGCACCAATATCCTTCAATCCAAGACCTTTTTTCAAAAACCGAATCCAAACTTGCATGTAAAATCTCAAATAAACTAAATAATTTAATATATATGTGAAGGTCTATGTGAATACTAGGCTAGACCCCTTTTATAAGGTCTAAAAAAACCTAAGAAACAGGTAAAAATCGTGCGTAAGGTTTACCATAAAAAGAATTCTAATTAAACAAAATAGGAAAAAAATCAAGAAAATCAGCTCATGCAGCCGCATGATGATATATGCGCCCGTATAAGTCTTATGGCCTTTTACACTGGTTACACATGTGGCTGCACAATGTCCACATGAGGCCGCACAGTGGCCACATAGCAGTCACATGCGGGCCACATGATTCCCTAATCTGTATTCTAGTAGCGCAGGTGGCCGCATGCCATCCAGGCGCTGCAACTTGTACTTAAACTTTCAATCTCGTTCATTTTGACCTTTAGACTTCATACGTTGTGTTAAATTGATCTGAATTCATCCAAATTGATTTCTTCCTGGATCTTAACCTATAATTCACCAAAGTAAACGTAAATACGAAAGTTTTAACCCAATATCACATAATTAACAACACATATAGGGATTTAAACATCACAAATAACTACCTATCCAGAACCAATCGATACCACAAGTTAAAACCGATTCCCCCATAATCCCCCCAACTCTTGTTATGGCAAGGCGCAATTCTACAGTAACAAAGGAACTTAATCTCGAGTAGGTATCAACTTTGAACCAAAAGCAATTCATTTCTGTGCAATTCTTGTTTTCACACCACCCATAGAATAATAAAAAAAAGGATAAAAATATTGCAAACTATAAAATTAAAGCATATAAATGAGCACATCAGAAAATATACTCGAGCCGACAAACACTTCCAATCTTATTCTACCAAAGGTTGAGATCTATTCTACCAAAAGTCGATCCCAAACCTAAACTATAAAAGAAAATCATTCCTAATTACGTCGTTTTATCCTAATTTTTAGCTCACCTGACTTCAATATTTACCAAATGTCATTAGTAGTAATTCTGTCGATGTTTCAAAATTACAACTACTAGACATTGCATAATGTGACCAAACAATACATGCAAAATGATTTCTCAAAACAGCATCTCCATCACTTGTTGATATCTCAATCCTTCAACAAGGACTTCCGTGGTATCCAAATCGATCGCCTGGAATTTATTCTTGAATTTCATTCTATGAGAAACTTTAGGTAGAGTTCAATTTCCCGTTGAGGCTATTATCCATACTCCACTTCAAACTAATAAGCAGGCTCTACTAGTTGTCATATTAATTTTAAAATTCCTTATAAGTCCCCTTGCTTATTTATTTTATATAGATCCGCCCCATGATCATCTAATGTGAAGCTAATTTAGTTATTAATAAATCACAATAATTACATATGTACACAATTCAAAGGACTTACAAACCCAGAATTATTCAAAAATATGGCCACAAGAAACTGGAAACATCAACTGTCACTAAAAAGAAGGTCATAAACCAGCAACTTCGTGATTTATATCCCTATTATTCAACCTAGAGTCAGATATCAAAAGTTGAAGAAACGTAACTTTCTAAACCAACAGAATGAAAGGAAGTTCCTAAATTAACGGCAAGTGGGAGTGAATTACCATCTTTGATTTAGCGTTCATTTAAGTAATATATGGCAGTTGAAACATATGTAACTTATCTAAAAACACCTTGGGTTATTTCTAAGCATCTCTCATATGTTAAGCCTTTATAAAATTCTAGTACCGTTTCTAACAATCTAGCATACATCGAATTGCACCTGTAGAAATCTGAAAATATAAGTCTTTAGAGGTATCAATGTTCAGTCACTTCATTATGCAAGGCATCAATACATTTGCCAATTAATCTTAACCATTCTCTTAAGTCAATCTGAGAAGGCTTGTTCAGTTGATGTGGAACTTGAGCAATAGCAAAAAATATCATTAAATTTCTGCCAAAGTGAGTTAGGACTTGTCTGTGTACCCATTTATCTTCATAATCTCCTCCTTGTTGGTACTTAAATTTAAGTTCATTTTAGAATTTGAAAGTTGTTTCATCCAGCAAAATTTCTGTCTCTGCTTGGTTATTTGCTTATGATCACCGTTGGTTATTTGTTCTTGTTCTTTTCTGCATAAACATTACATGAACAGTCAGTATTAACTTTGAGAGTATTAGAGGCATTGAACTAAAGGCAAAATAAGTTATGTGCCTCTATTAATAATGAATTAGAGGCAAAATTATGTATGGCCTCTATTAATATTAGTTGAGGCAAAAATAAATGTCTCTATTTCTTTCTTAAAAAATCGAGAACTTTTTTTCTAGTAGAAGCAGAAAATAAATGCCTCTGATAATACAATTTGAGACAGTTATATATTTGGCATCTAGTAATATTACTTTAGACACATAAATTGGGCCCTAATGGTTTATCAAAAATTCTTGCAAATAAATTTAAGAAACGTGAGTTCACAATTCAACTTTTGGGGCAAAATTAACCTTGCAGTGAAATCTCTCTCTCTCTCTCTCCCCCCCCCACAAAAACGCGAGTTCACAATTCAACTTTGGGGCAAAAATTAACCTTGCAATGAAATCTCTCTCTTCCTCTTCCCCCATGAATGACGCTTTTCACCGTCTTCAACCTTTACTCCCCTTTTTTCTTGCTTAAGTAACATCTAGGAAAGCATTCGAGACCAACCGCAGTCCGCAGAGGCACAACGAGATGATTGACGAGGTAAGTATTTTGGATATATTTTCACTCCATGTACGTGAATGTGTTTCCTCAAATTACAATGGTTTTCCTTGTATATTCTAGTTTAGGGTTCTGTTATTATTCTGAATTGCCTAAAATTTTGAGAAGAGTTATGTTCTCTCCACATCCTATTTGATTTTATGGCAAAAAGGGCTTTGGAGAATGAATTTTTTGTTTGCCAACTACAATTTGGAGTTTGGGATTAGGTTGTGGAAA
>CAVNYN010239754.1:0-20348 GCA_963692815.1 Nyctanthes arbor-tristis | reverse complement strand
GGTTCGGTTTTGGTCCAAACAATCGAATGCCCATCCATTAATCTACTGTTAATCATTAGCTCAACTTTTGAAGTACTAATAAGAAAAAAATAAATACTCTATTATTTGTTGATGTTAATTGTCGACACATATACTCATAAGTCATCTCCATGTTATTTTTAACTGATTTTTATTGAATCAAATCTGAGTGTCAGTAGTTGTGCTAGAACCTGATTGTTTCTACTAATATTACTATAAATTGAGTTTTGGGGAGGGGAGACCATATGTCTGGCACTGTATGGTGCCATAAAAACATGTAACGTGGATCAATATAGACATATAGTTGTGGTTTTTTATGTGACGTGTCCCGATACACGCTACATGGTTATATGACACTATATAGTACCATAACATATGACGTTAGACCAGAACTCGGGGGAGGTTTGTTATTATTTTTTATTCCCTACAAGATAAAGGCCGATTACAACTCCTAAATAGTGAATAAAAAAATAGAAAAAAGAAAAAGAAGGAAGAAATTAGCATTTTGGGCGGTTGGGAGTGGTAAAGAGAGAGTCCCGCTTTTAATTTGTTCTAGAGAGATTTGATTATTGAAAGTTGACTTTTCAAGGGAATACATAACATAGCAAGGTGTAAAGAAAAATTATTGGCAACTGTTGTGTTATACCAGATAATCACCAGGTAGATGTTAAGGCTCTCAGGACTCCAAGGAGCAACCAACCTCGAGGGTCCAATACTAAGCTGGGCTTGAGCCCCTGAAAACACCCAAGCCCAGAAGTTCGTCAGGGAGCTGCAAGCCCAAAGTCCAATAGTTACCAAGAACCTAAGGCTCTCAGGGCCTGCGAGGCTCACATTGGAACGGTTGATCCTCATGACAGTTGAAAATCGGTTATTGACAGTTAGTTAAAGTTAGTCACTACAAGAAATAAGTCCAATAGCCACGACTCACGTCGCCACAAAATGTGTATATGTCGCCGCAAATGTGTGATAGCAACGACAAAGTCGCTCGTGAATGTCGCGGCTAAAAACCCATGGTAGTAGATCCAAAAGTCGCCGCAATCTAGGAGCCACCTAATAGCGACGATGCGGTCGCGGCTGTATGATCTGGGTTTTGGTCATTAAAAACGCATGATCGATGGGTTTTGGTCATTAAAAACGCATGATCGATGGGTTTTGGTCATTAAAAAAATTTTTAACCCGACTTGACCCATCCCCGCCCCAGCCCCAACCCTATAGCCCGATCTTTTTCCATCTATATTTAATTAAATATTTTTTGCCCATGTGAGGAGTCGAACCCACCACCTTGAATGCAAAGACATGGTACTTAACAAACTGGACTAACTTAACATTTGGTTATTACCTTACTTTTATAATATATATTATATAGATTATTATAACTATAGTGATGAATATCTTCCTTATAACAACGATTTTCCGTCGCTTAATACAAGAACAAAGGCGAGAAATTTTCCCGCCAATCATATAAAGACGACGTTTATGGGTGGTCATTTTAGATCAAGAAATGTAGCGACAACTTTTACACATCGCTGCTATAGATACCAATATACAGTGGTGACATCACTTGTCCTCCCTGTAGATACATCCTACAGTGACAACATTATGATGTCACCGGTACAGGGTGACGACTACTGCGGCGACTTAAAATCGCCGCTGTAGCCAATGCTATAGCAACGAGATCGGAATCGTCGTAAAATATCACCGCTATAGCCCCTATTTCTTGTAGTGAGTTATAGGACACTGTACGAGGTTGTTAGAACTGAAGTCTTGAGTATGTGTTATGTAATAATCTAGCATGGGGGCAGAAACCTATGTTTGGTCTGCTCCCCCCTCTGTAAAAGGCTTAAAAGGCCTATCAAGCACCTATAAGTACGAGAGGAGAATGCCCAAGAAGGGGGCTTGCTCCGAACTTTTAAGAGGAAAAAATACTTCTAGCGTGAGAGATGATAGATATTCAGAAGCTGGCTCTCCGCTCCTTAAGGGTCAGACCTCCAGCTTCCACATAGGCTGACACTCAGCTTCACTTTACACTTTGCCCCCACCATTGATTCCTCACAATATCCAAGTCCCTATTTTGTATTGCTGACACAGAAGTTCATGAAATCTGACGTCAACATGTTGTTGTTGTTGTTTTTTTTTTTTTTTTTTTTGCCCTAGATAAAAAGATAGTAGGGTAGGGGCAAATCTAGTTTGAATTCGGGAACCTCTTACCCAAAATTTAAAGTACTAACCATTATACTATAATTCGAACCATTAAAAATAGTTATGTTTGGTATTATGAAAAGTTGATTGTTCAGTATTTATGAAGATAAAAGCTCTGAAGAAGAAATCAACACTCATAATTATTACTTTTTTTTCTATGATTTTCATTTATATATGAAAATTTTCTAAGAGCATCCATATTGGTATTGTTAAATTTAGATATCCATATAAGTAAAAACTGTATTTTAAATTATTGTTAAATGACATATATATATGTTAAATTTAACAATTATTCGAGTGTCACATTGGTAGAGTGAAACAAAATCATTAAAATCTATTAAAGTCTAAGTGGGCTCTATTATTATTAAAAGTGATTGTACAAACTTGATTAAATAAAAAAAAAAATTTCAAAGACATTAAATTGTGTTAAAATTGTTGTTAAAGTTAACAACTCTTCCAAAAAAAATCTTTTAAGAACTTCCTTAATACCACCAATGTAGGTACTTTTTTGAACTATTAACTAACAACTTCACTAACAATCTCATTTAACACTACCAATGTGGATGCTCTAATGCACCAGTACTATTGTATCTTTAATTTTTCTTTGACTAAAGTTTTGTCTCATTTGGGTTTTCTTAACAAGGTTTTTAAGGAGACAACTTTAATAGTATATTAAGGAATAATGTACTCTATTTCTTTCACTTATTTTTTTTCCTCACTAGTTTTTTTCTTGTTAATGTTTTAATGAGTTATATTCTTTTTCTAATAAATATTTATGACATACAAGATTATTGACTCTTAATATAAGACTCGTGAAGAGTTGTACTATTTGAAGTAGAATATATTTCAAAGTGCTAAGGTACTGAAGAGAGATGAATAGCTAAACATGAAAATCTGCATTGATTGAAGTCAAAGAGAGCAACTGTCGTCTTTTTCCTTCAAATAGTTTTTATGTCACTGTATTTTTTTGAGAAGGTTTTAAGAAGTTAACGTTTAGACACCTCATATTGTTCAAAAGTCATTATACTCTTCATCTCCTTAATTCATTGATTTTCTACCACTTAGTCTTTCTCAAACAAATTTTTTCACAAAATAATTGTTGTATAGAATAGTTATTGAAGGAATATTATTGTAAATGATTCTGTAATTAATAAATGATGACTATTGTGTTTGTACATGATTTGTATCTATAAATAGATGGTATTAGTTCTCATAATAATAAACTAGTTATTTCACCTGTGCATTGCACGGGAAGATAATATCAGATAATATAAGCAATTCAAGAGGATTAAACATGATTGTATAAAAAATATTTAAACTATAATATTTGATCATTTATATGAGCATAAAGAAAAACAATATAGGTCCTACCAATAATACGATATCTTTCATTAATAAAGATAAAAAATGGTCTTCACAAAAAACTTAAGAAAAAATTGAATAAAATTTTTTGAGTTTGTATTAAGTTGCCAATGTATAATGTATAGGAAAATATGTTACATCCAATAAATATAGGTAGAATAAATGATGAACGATAATACATGTATTACAACATTTATAGTAGAATTTATTGTTTGACCATCTTTGACACAGGTCATAATTTTCAAATATTTTCAATTTGTAACCCTCGAAATATCTATATACTATGATTGAGTAACTTTTTCTACAAAATGTGCATGTGATCTATTGCTCCATTTGTTTGTTTGTTTTTTTAACTTTGTAATACGTATTAATGATATCTAATTTTTCTTAACACACACCTTTTACAGACTAAATATTTTAACATGTTAACATAATTTAATCAGTGTTTAAAGAACTAAACTGTTATGACCAATTCAATTGGAAAAATCAGGAATTGGCAAATATTATAACCAATTTGAAAAACAATTTGATGTTGTGAGATAAAAACGGATACGGTTCACCAGTTCACAATAAACTTTTTTCAATAATGATCTATTAAATTCTGAAATTTTTGAAAACTCAAGGCCCGTTAAAATCCTATTATGTATAATCCTTCTCTAAATAGTTTAATATATGATACATCCTCAATTCTTTTCACTAAATAAACAATGTGGGATTCCCTTTCTATGCACAAAATCACATTTTCAATGACCCTCAGACTATACTATTTGATCCTTTACGTGTGTGTAAAAAAATAATATAGGTGCTACTCGTAATACAATATCTTTTATTAATAAAGATAAAAAATGGTCTACACAAAAAAAATAAGGAAAATATTACGTTCAGTGACCGGTCTGGTTGTTTGAACATTTACAAATAGTGTAACCAATTAGGAAAATAATCCGACGATGTGAGAATAAACACGGATACGATTTACTGGTTCACAATAAATTTGTTTCAATAATAATCGATTAATAATAAACAATTCATTAGTTTTCTTTTCCACTATTCATCGTTTCTCTTCTTTTCCTTTCTAGTTTAATGAAATGGAGATTGTAAGCGAAAAATTGTGACTTGAGTCGCAATCTAGCATACCGACAAGAAGCTGCATTTTTTTTTTCTTAAATTACAAGTGGATTGTGGGGGAGGGAAATCGAACCTTTAACCAAGAGTATAAACAGCTAATAAGGATGCCACTAAACTACAAAAGTCTCGGCGTAAAAAGGTGCAAATTTTATCACTTACATTTGATTGATTTGATTAATTTTTATTTTTAGAAATAGTTGTAGTAATATAACATTAACGGGTCTGTTAACATATTAGCAAAATATTCCTATTTCATACACTAAAAGATATATTTCTATTCCGATTGCCAAAAAATTCGATTTCAAAATAAAGATAGGTTTGTGCAAAATGTCTTGAGATTCTATGTCAATTATTATGCAATTGTTTGGTTTTCATTTTAAATTTTACACTAGTCCCACACTCGTGCGTTGCATGCAAAAACTAATTCTAATAGAAAAGAAATTAACTCTTAATACGACAAATTGAGTGCATACTTGTTATAAAATATATCTCTATAGTTAAAAGGAGTAGTAACAATATGGTATTAAAACTAATCACTAAAATTAAATATTAATATTCAACAAAACTAACATAAATTTTGACAAAAGTATCCGTCTTTCTTTTTAAAGGGGGGAAAAACTCATCAAACATTGAAGTTTTTGTATCTTTGATACAACTAGTTAAGCCACCCGTGCGTTGTACGAATAGAAAAACTTACTAAAATATATTATTAAATAGTTAAACATAAATATAAAATTTTTACACCCCTGTAGAAAATATAAAAATAGAAGTATACATTAATTAAATTAATAAGCTCTGTAGCCACCAGGTCGCAAATATCATTAAAGGTCAGAGATCAACCAAGGTCAACAGTCGTAGGGTCTTGGAAATAGGCCCCCGAGAGCCTCACCCAACTCAACGACCTAGCAACCAAACAGACCAAAAGACCTGGAAATTCGTTTCAGCGACCTAAGGAACGAATCTTCCTTCTAGCGTTGTCGGGGGTTCAGGACCTCCGACCACTATGTCAAGGAACTCGTAGCTCCTCAATCTAACTCCGCGACCTAGCAGACTTGCCACCTAAATAATAGCTTGAGAACTCACGTGAGAAATCTTATCACTTACGACTGATAGGACTACAACATTAAATGCGAAGCAGTGGTTACCCATCTCATGCATGGCTTAGGCAGCCATTAGTCAAAAGTGAAGAGTTAATCTCAGCTGATTTGACCCTTGCGTCATTTTTGTTGGTTCAACATTAAATGCATGCAATCATTATTCCTATACAAATAGTAAGTTTACACTATAAATAGAGCAAATGAAGCTAAGAAAGGAGGAGACACCCAAAAACCTCATTATTCTTTTCTTTAGCATATTTATTATCTTCTATTTATTACAAACATTCTTTACCTTTACACATTAACTATAAAAATCGATTCAAATACAAATTTCCCGCAAATACAAGTTTTGTTTGTTGAGTCGAAGATTGAATTTGACATTAACAAGCTCAATAGACTTAGTAATCATAAAGTTTAAGATCGTTTAAAAGACAACATATATTCTTACATATAATTCTTTGTACATATATACAATAATGAAAAAAATACATGTTACCCACCTCTTTTTAAAAAATTCTAGTAAAACTAATAAATTCAAAAAAAATGTAAAATGCATTAAAAAATTCAAATAACATTAAACTCACCAATACACACAGTAGAGATGGTGAATTAATGAATTATGATGGATTAGAGTTTATTTTAGAATTAACATTTCAGATTTGATATTTTAATTTATTAGTAAAAAATATTAACAAACAAAACAAGTGGGCAAAATGGTTAAGGTTTAGTTGTTAAAATCAATAGTCATATATTCAAGTATTCTCAGAGTTTTCACAAAAATTTTTGTTAAAAATAAAAGAACAGTTAACGCAAAATTTACCAAATAAAAAAAGAGGAAAAATCGCGGTATAAAAAATATCGAGACTCAAGTGGATTAATATATATATATATATATATATTGGGGAGCTTAAGAGAGAGGGGGGGGAGTACTTTATGTAAATACAAATTGTATTTATGTTTTTACTATCTCTATAATATTTTAACATTTGTAAACAATTACATTCAACTTGTAACTACAAATACTATGACTATATTAATCACTCATGAACAAATCGACTTACACGGAATGTAAAGGTCGCCGTATCTCACAGTTTTGTTCACCCACGATAGGCTCATAGACTTACACCATGTGATACCAATGTGGCAGCTGATGTGACAGATGACTGGATAAGTTAAAAAAAAATCAAAACAGATCAATTTGAATCCCTAATCTGTCGAGGCACCCGATTTCTCCCAACCCCAATTAAGGCTGCCGCTCCCCCCTTCAACCCTCACGTAGCAAGCAGTTTCCGGCCAAGCGAAAGGAGCTCCGGCCAACGGCGGAGGAGACGACCGGCCGGCGGACGCCCAACAATCGTGCCACATTGTTTCGCCCTCTTTCTTGCTCGCACTCTCTCTCTCTCGGCATCACCCCCCTCTGATCTGAGTGCGCAGGCGGCCACCGGTGGTGTTAGAAGCTCCGACGAGCATCCGGCAGGCGCTAAGAATCCGGCTAGGTAAGTTTTGACATTTTTTGGTTTTTTAGTTACTCACATCTTGCTGCCCGGGTTTTTGTTGATGCAGAAATGAACCTTCTTTGGCCTTTCTATAGCCTTTTGCTTTTGTTTAATGGATATAATTGTGCATATTGTCCCCCTCCCCCCCTCCTAAAAAAAAAGTAGGATAAATTTTTTTTTTTTTTTTTCAAATTCGTTTGTTTTGATTCTGATTCGAGTTCACGGTATGATAAAACTTTGTTTCATTTGTAATGGATAAAATTTGTGCATTTGTAATGGATAAAAAATTTGTTTCATTTGTAATGGATATAATTTTCCGAATGGTTACATAACAATTATTTCGTTTGCATGTCCCAAAGCAGTAAAATATAAGCATTGGAAGAAATTTTTTATTTTTACACACATCTTGCTGCCTGGTTCGACACTAACCTGTTTTTATGTTTTTTCATTTTTGTTCTTGTTATTTTGAATGCTTGTGAGGCTTTAATGGAATATTTGGATGGTATAGAAGGATAATACAATTTTATTGGATATACTCCAGTGAATTTGCCCTAAAATTTGGGAAAAAGCCCAAAAAATTTCGTCCAACTTTGATTTCAACCTACAAACATTTATATGATGAACTTATATGTCAGAGTTGATATATTCTGACATTGCCTGATAGGTTTGAGAACATATTAATTATGTCCACCTAACGATATACAAACTAATGTATGCTGATCAAATTTGAGAATTAATGTATTTTCGGTTCATTGCTACCTTTGTTAAATTCTAATTATACTCCTTTACTATCTTAATACCTGAAATGCTTTGATCAAAATTTCAGGCTTTCTTTATGGCGTTTTGGGAGGTCATACCCATTTTGTCTTAGTTTAGTGGATTATTATTGGTAAAATGATAACATGCAATTCTTTTCAGTATGTCATTTCTTTTCCTTAGCTGGTTAAGTTGGGTGTTGGTAGCAATAAATGTTCGGGAAGTAATGTAACTTCAGCTGGTATTTTTTACATGAGCATTTATTTTATTATCTTAGCCAAGCAAGTGTGTGTTTTAGAAAACCTAAGACTTATATACATTTTATCCATTGACATCCAGGTTCTATGCCATACGCTGTGATAAGGGCCGTTGTTGACCTTCCATAGCAATTCACGGGGGGTCGTGCTGTCAATCATTGGGATATGTCAACTATGAGTGCAACATATTTTATGACCGGTGTGTTTGCAGTTTTAAATTTTCAGACTTGATGCACTTGTGGACAACGTGTAATGCATTTGCATGTAGCAGGTGTTATTATTGAATTTCAACAGGGACTCTGTTGGAACTTCGGCTTCACTTTGACCAAAACCATGTTCTTCTAATTTGGTTGCTAGTTGTACAATAGATTCAGGCCCTTCTCACCAATGAGCATTCAAATTAGTTTCATGACTCTTTTCACTCTCTCAAGTTGATTCAAGCTTGTATTACGCTCTGAAGGATATTAGTTTGACATCATTTCTATTAATTGAAGTCTAGGTAGTTTATCATTTCGTACTATATTCTCACTTTGCTTGGCAAGACAGGGCCTCAACATTGTACACTCATAGCGCAATTCAAGCCTTGGTTGCCTATTGTAGGGTTGAGTTCCAATAAACCTCAACTTGTTTTTATAGTTCAACAATCAGATGGTTCAACACGTCTGCTAGCAAATGTCGGTCATAGACAATAAATTAAAAACAAAAAATAGTTATAGTTATACATAAACATATATAAACAAATTTCCATCACCGGCATAAAACTTTGTAAAAGCTTTAAAAGTTTTGAAAGTTAGAATTCCAAACGGATAATCTACAGCACACAGTGCGTATGTTTACATGTCTCGTTACATAACCAAAACAATTACAAGAAAACACTTTAATGTTGCTACATATCTCGCTCTTTCTTGTACTTGTCCTTGCCGTAAGGGATGGTCAACTTCAGCATGATTTTCCCACCTTTGGCCATCGTTGCACGCACAAACATATCAACGAGCTAGCGAACGTCTTCGTTTCCACTATGCCCGGTTTCAGTAGCACTTTGACTCCCGGCACTGCTACCTTCACCATCATCCCATCGGAAATAACTACAATCAGTGCAGTTAAAAAACATTCTTCCCTTGTTTAGGCCATGTTTAGTTACCAGCCATCGTTGATTGCCGAGGGCACATGTAAGGCACTTTTTCTTGTACGGACATGCATCAAAAGAGTGATCCAGGCTCCTACAACTATGGCATATCCCATAGTTGGTCAACAATGTTTACTCCTGCACATGGATTACAACAACTACGGATACAAAACCACCATTACATGTTAGACCATATCAAACACCGTGAAACTAAATTTGGGAAACAAGAACACAAGAACACCTCCAATCGAGTTATTTATTTTCCCATTCTCCGTAGTTTAAAATTGAAATTTGCATTCTCTGTTTCAAAAATCTTCTCCAATCCACACATGTTATCCAATTCTTTAATTTTTTTTTCATTCTTCCTCCTTTCCATAATGTAATATAAAAATTAAACAATCATATGCTGCATTACTACCTACATACTAATAAAAAATTAGGCGAAGGCCAAAAAACCCACCAAGATAGAATAAAGGAACCCACAAAGAGAAACCACAAAGTCATTAACAAGGGTTTAAAAAACCAATAACTAAATAATAAATGCACTGAAACAGAGAAATATACATGAACCAGACCAATAGGTTCGTCTCCAACCGCGGACCTCTTCCTTGGAACAAACCTTAATTTCACTGGATCACACCCATTTTTGTGTTGGACCAATACTTACAAGTTTGCCATCCACTATTGATGCCAACTGCTACTTTTTATAAACTTTCTGAGCTTATTTCTCTTGCAAATTTTGACGAATAGATATATATATATATATACATATACATATATTTTCACAATGCTACTTGACAAGATTCTCTTCCCCTACAGATCATACCATGTACATCATATGAGTTTATTCAGGACATGTTATACTCTATTTGGATAGACTTTTTTAAACTAAAGGCATGCCTAGTTAGACTAACACTAAATTTAGTAAAGAAATCCATCACTGATCTTAAATCAATTCTAGAACCAATTTCCAGATTATTTCAGTTTCATATTATAACTCATAAAACTTCAAAATAACCAGTAACTCAACTCCTCATAGGCCCAAATTAATATATCATATACTGAACTCATAATGCCACAGTTCTATCAAAAAGAAAAATTTTGGCAATACAAATTTAGCAATCTATTTTAAATGAACCCTGAAGAGTTCCAGTTTAAAGATGTGAATCTCATCCTATGGGGAAGCATCACAAGTAAAAAATTCTCACAACTACGTCATTGCATCTCAACCCGTCGTTGGAGGAGTGCATTATCACATTTCAACCAGTGAATCTAATCCTAAATGGAACAATTAAGCAATAGTTGAGACACAACAGATTTATTGCGGCCATTTATTTTACATGCATGCGGTTTCAAATTGATATCGCTCTCATATAATTACAGCTTCTACATAAATCCTCTAACTTCACATTCTCAATTAGAAGCTAACATATCCAACAACAAAATCCATTAGGAAAATCCATTAGGACTCCGAATTGATTGATCTAATTAATATCTCTAATTTATTACACAATTCAACAGCAAAGTCCAAACCCCACTAAATCACTGCACGATTTCATATCACAACAATTAAAAAACTAAATCTTTGTTTAACAAAAGCTACAGGTCTGATAATTCTCCCCAGTGCTCAAAAATTCTCACATAAAAAGGCAAAAAACAATTATCACAAGCACAAATAAATCTGACAGCAGAATAAATTGGACAAGGTCCTGGGACTGACCTTTACCAGCGATGACCGGAGTTGGAACTGATTGCCCAGATAATCGGAACTTCAATAAAGATAGAGAAATGCCTACATACCTGGAGAAGTGCAGGGTGTATTATCGGGTATGAATGAGCTGGACAACATTAACGGTGATGGATATTTGGGTTTCGGCTTTTATGCGTTACTCTCTCGTTTCGCAGAGATGGAGGGGGAAAGAGAGAGAGAGAGAGTTCGGGGGTACAACTCCGGGCACTCAGGCGGCTGCCGTTCGCCTTCTTCAGTTTCCCTTCGCCGATCGGAAATGCTACGTCGCCGGAATGTGGGAGGAGAGAGTGAGAGAGAGATAGGACCGAAGGGGCCAGGGTTCTGATTTGGGGACGCGATTTGGAGTGGGTAAGTGAAAAGAAGAATAAACTTCTACATAAAGAAAGAAATCAGACCTTTTGACAACCTTCATACAAAGAAACAGCCACATAATATAGCAAAAAGAAATAGGAGGAGAAGATGCATTATAGTAGAAATCTTCCAACAGCAGCCACTTTTCACGGTTGTCTGAGTTTGGTCGGCAATTCCCAAATTTCTTCCCCAACTTGGTACTACACTCATTGCTGGTTGCTACAAATTGAAGGGAAAGAGTAAATACTCAAATTCCGCCACCCATTTCCACTTTATCTATTTCTATTTTGAAATTGAAATAAAAGACTAATATGGGGATTTCATGATTAGGCTACTTTGGCATGCTTTTCTAGTCCCACAAATGTCGAAGAGGCAAGACAGTCACTTCACACACGCTAACAATAGTTTGGTAAAATCAGTTAGTACTAGTACTGTACCCGTGCGATGTACGAGAAAACATTCTAAAAATGATAAGAAAAAATAGAATAGACAATCAAGTAACGAATATTTAAAAATGAAAAAGAATCCAATATATATTTCATTGTACTTTCAAAATGAATAATCTCTAATATATTGATCAACTTGATGATATAGGCTTGTGTCAAATAATTAGTCTCGATCTAACACCATATATACTTATACTGGCTTGACTATATAGTATCTTAATAAAGTTTTTCCTATTATTTCGGTATATTGTGGAATCCTAAAATTCATTGGCTATGACACTTTTTATTTAATTATTAAATGGGTTAATTGCTTGCTAAATATAAGAGGAAATTAACAAAAGCTAATATTGTTAGGATACATTTGTAATTCCCTAATTTTTCTCGAGTGATTAAACTAAAACATTTAGTACCAAATCATTTTATCTGTTATTTTTCTTTTTAACATTTTTTTGACATAGTAATATAATAACTTGGGTCAATTTATAAACACAGCTTTTACCATATATGTGAACCTAACGAACATGTTCTAATTAACCCCTATAATAATACCTAACAACCTATATACAAATAATATTTACGATATCTATAAAATATAGACATACAGCTCGTTAAAAAAAATCAAAATATATATAGCTGGCAAAATCGATTATTTACATTATATAATTACCAAAAAAGAGGTAATGAAGGCAAAAATAAGAAATTTATTCAAAAATAATAAAGATTTCAGTAGATATTTTGAAAAGCTACCGACACGTTAGTTGGATTCAAATTTCAATAAGAACCCAATTTAAAAGTGAGTCTTTTCTTGATCCCTCAAGCTAAATTAAAGCTCTAGATTTTGGGTAATCAATCCTCATAATTGCTCTTCGTTGAAAGGTCCGATATCATTCAAAAATAAGTGTAAAAGCTTAAATACTATGCTCCAATAATAAGAAATTCAATCTAACACGTGGCCCTCAAGCCAGTTGCATCCAAATCTTGTATTCTCTAACTTTTTAAGAATCTAAATGAATTCTCTATTCATATCTCCCTATAAAAGATAAGGAAGTAATAATAATAATATTAATAATAATAATAAATTAGTGATTTAGCTTTCAAAGGATTACAGTTTTGATTGCAAAATACCACCAATCATACTTAAAAACTCATAGTGCTTCCTTATAAGTTTTTCTTATTTTATTTTCTACCATGCCATAATTGCATAAAACATAAAAATTAACCAACAACACTTGATCATCATTTAATAACATCAAATTCTAAGGGAGAAATAAAGAAAACGTTGAAACTTTCAAACATATACTTTCAAAGTAGCACAAAATATGGATACCAGATATTACATAAAAAATTTCTATGTAATTTAAGAGTAAAAAGACAGGACTTCAATCCTTACATGTGCAGCATGACTGCCACTATAGGAGTCAAACACAAAAACTTCCCCTAACCAAGAGCGGCTATATCAATAGAAACTTGAAACAACAATAATATTAGATTAGATTTATATAACAGAAATTGGAGTAGGCATATTCATATCCTTTGTTAAAATAAAGGTGTAAAACCCATATAAAGAATCCATAAATAAAGAATGCATGTGCCTAGGAAAAATATTTGAAGTAAAGAGTACGACTCCAATTCGAGATAGATAAAAATAACATACCTTAGTTTGTATTAGTCAACTAAAGCGATGACAATATAATATCCATACAGAATAAGATATGAAATTACTTATGAACTAATAGATCTACACTATAAATAAGAGAGATTGTGCCATATATTGAATTGATATAGTAAAGATAATTCAAAAAAATAAATAGTTGAAAGATTTATTGAAAGTTATAATTCAAACGACCGAATTTTTAAAAAAATGAATAATCTAATTAATTTTTTCACAATTACAATATTCTTCTACTTGTCTAATATGTTTTTGAATTCACTTTAAGTATTTAGAGCAAATTCTCAAATCCAGCGTAGCCTCTAGACCAAATTCTCAATCAATCGAACCCTGAAATCAATAATCCAAGTCCATATAAACTCCCATTTGTCAAAGAAAATAAATCGCCAAGATTTTAGTATTGATTTAAGAAATTAAGATGCATTATCACAATGATTTTAGCGTTGATTCAGGAAAATAGAATGCATATGGTAGAGATTTTAGAACAACGGATTAGGAAATAATCAAAAGCACAAAGAGAATAAACAATTAGAACAGTAGATTAGGAAATAAGAATCCCCAGACACTCGAAAGGGAAAGATGGGAAGAAAGAGAAGGGAATTTACAGTGAAAATTGGTGGAAAAAGCAGGGAAGTCGCCAGGAATTTTTCTCAAGGCGGTCGGATTTATTTATTTTTATTTAGAGGTGTGGTTGAAAATTTTACAAATTGTCTAATGAAGATATATCCATGTAATAACTAATAAACACAAATCTAATATGAGTGTCCTTTTAAAACAAATATATAATAATATGTGTATATTAGGATGTACAGATTCTCACATCGGATTACATAACAAAATAGAAAAAAGGTTGAGTGTTATAAAAAGTGGATATTAGAAATGCAATTTTCAAAGAGACTTGAATTGTGTCCTACATCGGGTTGATAGCAAACAACGGCTGATGATGTACTTTATAAAATTAAAATGGAAGATATGTGATTTAAGGAAGATGAAATCCCACATCGGATTAAGAATATAATATTGTCTAATGAAGAGATATTCATATAATAACTAATAAATACAAATCTACTATGAGTGTCTTTTTAAAACAAATATATATAATAATATGTGCATATTAGAATATACAGATTCCCAAATCGGATTAAATAATAAAATAGAAAAATGTTGAGTGTTATAAAAGTAGATGTTAGAAATACAATTTTCAAAGAGAATTGAATTGTGTCCCACATCAGATTGATAACAGACAATGGTTGAGAGTGTATTTTATAAAATTAAAATGGAAGGTATATGATTTAAGGTGGATGAAATCCCACATTGGATTAAGATTATAATATTATTTAGCTGAGTTTATATAAAAGCGGAAGTTGGAATGTATTTAACATAATTTTATTGGACTAACCATTGATTTTCAACCCAATTGCAGTTAAAAACTTTTTCTCATACAAGATAGTTGATTTTGGGCTCAAAAAAACAGTGCACTCAGCCCAAAAATCTAATGGACTATGACAAGAGGCAGCGCAGTCACATCACAAAAGGTACCGCAAAAGACTGACTACGACAGTTGCAGTACTGAAATGAGCGGGAAAAATAAGAAGGCAACTTAAGTGCCTTTATATATATATATATATAGATTAATCTCAAAGGAATGAAAATAAAATTCTTGCCAAGCAGTAAAGTTATATCATAGGACATTGTTTACATGGTTCCATCAATATGAAATTTCTAAAATGCATATCTTTAGTTGAATCCTCAATCATTTGAGATGGGTACAAAAAAATTCAAACAAATTAGAAAAAAATAATGGGAAATTATAACTTATGCATATTCAGTAGACAATATGATAAGTGCAATCCAATTTCAGATGGCTGTAAAATATTAGGAAATAAATATAATCAAACACAACAAAAACTCGTTGAGCATCCTCATATATTTATAAAAAAACAATTCATGACAGGCCATGAAATTGCCAACTTTGGGATTAATTTCATTTCTAAAATTAAATTTGTAGCTGGGTATCCAGGGATCCACTACTAAAGAATCGTTACATTGTTAGTTGCATAACTGTGCATCATTAAAAGGTCCATTAAAATAAAAAACATCGGCATCAGATGGAAGCTCACCATTGCATAAAATTTAAAAATTTTTGCGGAGACAACATCCACAAGAGTTAATTAAGCCAGCGATGAAACACAAATTACGGTATATTTACGTGTAACATTATATGAGAAAATACCATTACAAAGAGAATCAAATTTCTGAAATTTGATAGAGCTTGTTTTTGTTTTCCCATTGCAAGTAAACACCACATAAGGATTAGAGAAGAGTGAGCAACCAGCCGTCCCCTTGAGCTTTAATCCCATGATCATGGATGTGATCAACATGACCAAAAATGAACTAAATTGATTCATTTGTAGAAAATACTTATCTATATCTATATAAACTATTAAAGCTGTTGAGGTCTTCTCCCAGTCAACTTTACTTTCCCGCCTAAACTACAGGCTATTTTCTCCATTTTTTTTAAAAATTTGGGCCAGATTTTCTTCAATGTTGCTGGTACATGGTTTTTGGGAAAAGCACCCCACTCTTCCCTCCTATCACGTTTCACTTCTTGCAACTCTTTCTGCAAGAAAACAGCTTTTATTCTTCCCAATTTCCTCCTAATCCCCTACTGCTGCCCCTCTGTTTTCCAGATGTCGTATAGTCTTTCTTTCTTTCTTCTCTTTTTTGTTTTTTTTCCCTCGGTCTATAAATTCAAGAATGGGCGTTTACATCAGGTGAATTTAATTTTTGGATCGGTTTTGAAATTGCTTCTTTCTACCTCCTAAACAGATGCTGTGAAAAATTAAAAGAAGTTGTAGCAGCAAATAAATCAGCTCTCGATAGTCCTGCTAAGATGAGCAACGAATGGTAAGGAAACCAAGCTGAGTTTTTAATCTATTTGGTGAAATTCTTCTTGAATTATTTTATATATTGATTTTTCTATTTCTATTTGTCATAATGATTATTTGAATTGAGACGTACCTTTATTGTGCCCTTTTAGATACAAGAAATCTAGGGTTGTGTTGCATTTTTGACTTTGTTTTGAACCCTTCATCTGTTTCTTTCTTTCCTTTATTTCTTTTCCCGAATAAAGTGTACTGCCTTTCTTTTTCATTGAGATTTGCAAGAAATTTTTTACAATTTCCCATCTCTAAAATCATCATTAAACACACTAATAAATTTGTCTTTCTTTCAAATTTCTTCATTTTCCATTCTTTTTTTAATGGACAGAATCACTCTATGTTATGAATGTGAAGTATGCAATTTCAATAAACCACCTTATATTTATACTGTTGACATGAAGGTATTCTGTTTACATGGAGGACTTTCGTCCATCTCTTGATACCTTAGACAATATCTAAGCTCAAGAAGGTAAGGTTAATATGTCTGAGCTTATAATTTATTCTTCACAGGGTTACTTTTGAATTTTGTTTTTAGTGGAGCACGACAGGGGGGCGTTGGTGATGAAGTTCCATCATATTCTTTTAACAGTTTGAACTTTGGACTATTGAAACAAAGTCTATTCTTTTTCTAATCTACTCTGAATCACCTACATTTTTGTTTGAACCAAGAGAATGTCAGATTTAATTTAAAAAGTTGAAAGTTACATTAGTAGGAAGTTAATTACTATCGTTTTCGAGGTTTAAGTTTTAGGGTTTATGTTTTAGTAGCATTGGTTCTTAAGTTTATAAGTTAATCTATATTCATGGATATTATATGCAATAAACATATTGGTTCATAATTGTCCTGCTTGGCTTCAATAAATTAAAATTTTAGACGCTGCTGATTTTTGCTTTCTTGGCATGTTTGGTAAATGTGAGATAAGTGGGTGCTTGATTCTCATTATTTGTGCAAAATTGTGGGAAATTATAATGAGGAAAGAAGTAGAACGTGTTTTGAGAATGTAAAAATGTTTCAAATATGTGGTTGTAATGGAGCAATTATAAAATTAAATAGTTAAATCAGTGGTAGGTAATATTATAATTTGAATGAATAATGAGAATCAAACATGCACTTATTGGCTAGCAAAGGATAGAACTAATGAAGAAGTAAGTTTACAAGCTTATATATCTTACATGGAACTTGAAGTGTCTAGAGACCAATTTAGGATGTCATTGGGATAGTGGGAGTCTTTATTGATATATATCAATTGATTTTATTGGGTTGTGTGTTTCTTTTGACTTGAAACTTTTATCAAAAGCTTCTGGACCTTGAAGTTATCAATTTTCATTGGCCAAATTGAAAGATCCCACAAGACAGTTTGGTAATGGTGATTATTGGTTGGTGAATCACTTTTGCTAATAGTGATTTTGGCTGGTGAAAGAGGAAGAGCTTTCTCGGTCATCTTTCTTTCTTTTTCTCGGTCATCTTTCTTTCTTTTTGTGTGAATTTTTCTATTTCTAGAAATGAATGGAACTATAACGTATTTGCATTGGAATTTTTTTCATTCAATGGTGATGTGATATGCTTATAGTGCATTCTTTTCTAGAGATTTGGAATTTGATCTTTAGTAAGAGTTTATGGTGTGTGCGAAGTAGTGAAAATGGTAATTATAGTTTTTGTTATAGATTTGCAAATTGTGTGGTTTTACTCAGTCTTTAGTTTTTGAAATAGTTGATGTTTTTTTGTTAATTTTATTTTAGCATAATGAGTTGATCTGCGTGTAATCCAATCAAGATTTGATCTTTCTCATTGTTAAGGAATGGGGTCCTCCCGCTGCAAAGTCAGCATACCAGTTAAGACTCCAACTAATAGGGGCTGTGCAGAGACGTGTGAGACTGCTAACTACAATATTCCATAGGAAATGAATGATGGATTAAAATATTTACCACCACCCGCCAGTGATGATTTCCATGTATATCGAACTCTTTTTTTTTTAATTGCAAACTTACAGTTTTTTTTTGTATCTTTTTTAGCTTTGCAAACTCTTTGTCTCACTCTGTCATCTCATTTTTTTTTTTTTTTATGTTCCCTTTGAAATGATGTTTGAGACTTATAACTGTTGTATTGAATTTTTGTAGAGTGACATGCCCTATTTAGACATGTTCCTTATTTAGGCATTGAATTTCTAGATTTGGGCATGTACCTTTAATGGCTTATCGTTAATCCTAGGGAATAGTTGTTATATCAATTTTCAAAAATTCTTTTGGCTATGTAAATGTTTTCTTAATGATTAGTGATAGGCGAAATAGCAAGTGCACGATACCGTTCAAGTAGTATAGGACTAGAAGAGTCCTGAATAACGATCCCACAGGGAAAGTTGTCACCTATTTCACTTGAGTCAATTTCACACCAATTGAATAAGGAACTTAAGAGTTTGTAAAAGAATAATTAGGTTGTTTAAACTAAAAGTTAAATGCTCTATCTATTTTAATCTAGAAAGAAACTCAAATTTATGGACTAGAAAATATATGAATGAAAGCGTTGAGACTTCCGAATCCACAATAAACAAACGTTCCAATTACGTAATCCTACTCATGACAATTTACCATCACGTACTCACAACCAGTTTCACAAAGGCAGCAACGCTATACGTTGACTGACAATGGCTCCATACTGGATACAAATCTTAAAATACACCTATAAAAGCAGGTGTTCACCATTTTGCAATTGATGTGGTGGTGCGTAATGATGAAGATGGTTTTGCTCTGGCACATTCATGTGTTCTTCAAGGTAACCTGGAACCTTTTTTGTGTGAATGCGTGACTATTTTAATTGGAATGCAAACTACCGTTGAGGAGGTATCCAACTGTCAAGTATTGAATATGATTATAAGGTGGTAGTGGAAGCTATTCGACATCCAAGAGACAGAAGTGAAGAAGTGTGATCATCCATCGTATCATCAGTCTTATGGCGGAGTTCTCACTACCAAGATGTGATTTTATTAGACAGGAAACCAATATTCTTGCACATAAGGTTGAAAAATTTGGCTTCTCAAATTGTGTTTTATCACGCCCCCGCTAACTTTTCAATATTTCCGAATATCTTAGGGAAATTTACAAATTCGATAGCGGAAGTTTTTATTCAAATAACGGGGACGGGACGTGCGAAACGATCCAATTTATCTTGTCTTACTGAGTTTAATAGATAAAAATAATTTCATAAGTTAACAAATCGTCACTCTTTTAAAGAAACATTAAAGCTAGGTTTTTCAAGAAAATATATAAATACAAGAAGTTGTATTAATAAACATATTTCATTGATTACCAAGGTGGGCCAAATCATTAGAAAACTTTTACAATGAAAAGTACAATTCAAATCAATAGAAAGATTATATCTCTCTATTTGTCTTATATGTTATAAGATGTAAAAATATTTATACTATAGGGGTGGGTATAAAAGTATTAAATTCGCGGTAGTTTCAATGACAGGTTTACACCACATGCACAACTCTACTCCCGTTCGCGTGCACGATCCAACTCCCAGCTTGCCTTTCAATTGTTATAACTCCAATTATCTACAAAAATTGTAATAAGTGGGGAGTGAGTACAACGTACTCAGTGAATAACATAATCTTTTGATTCACATTTCGTTTAGGAAACTCATTTCCAAGAAAATACATTGCATGTACAAAGCTTTTCAATGCACAAAAGGGCCCTATCGCTAGTTAAACTACTACCTGTGGTGCGCGCCAGATTCAATTCAATTAAGTGGATC
>CAVNYN010239748.1:0-18675 GCA_963692815.1 Nyctanthes arbor-tristis | reverse complement strand
GCATACGAGATTACTCCAATGATCTCAGGTGACTGGAGTTCAGACTGTGCTCTTCCGATCTCAGTTGTTGAAGAAGTCAATGATGAAGTTACTGGGGGTGTTGGTTATGGTGTAGGGTTTCCCCTTCACCAAGAGTGTGAGGCCCCTGAGAGTGGGTTGCAGACATCCATCCATTTGCAGGGTTTAGATGACAATCAATCCGCAAAGGAGAGGACGTTGGAAGACTTTCTGGCGGATGATGCAAGCATGGATGAGTTACTAAGGTGGTGCACAACTGGAGGCCCTGGGTTAATTGGCACATCAACAAGTAGGGTTGGTGACGCTATTCCAACTAGAGACGCATTGAATGAACCTAATGGTGGCCTGGATGAGCCTTATAACTTCAATGTTTCTAACTACGAGCAAGACCCAGTTGCTAAGTTTGACAGCATTACTAATGCTGAAATTGCACATACCAATGCGAGTGAAGATTCTATGACAAAAAACAAGCATGAGAAATTGTATACCAGCGGAGTAGATGACTATAACTTTGAGGAAGGTACGCATTTGTCCCAAGCTTTTATACAAGTATTATCATTCCCAGAAAACTAAAATATGCTGAATACAAATTGAATGTAGGTATGATTTTTGAGAGCAAAGGTGTGTTGAAACAATTGGTCATGCAATATTCTGCCAAGAATACATTGTCTGTTCACTTTGTAAAGGACGACAAGGTTCGCCTCCGGGCTTATTGTGCTGAGGACTGTCCCTTCATGCTATATGCTAAAGAAATTCCGGAGAGCCCACCACGTTTTGTGATTCGCAAAGTCAAGATGGAACACACATGTGGAATGATTCTTGACAACAAGTTTGTGACACATGCATTATTTGTTAAGAAGTACATCTCAGTGTTTAGGACAAATCTCAACCTGACATTTGCCAATTTCAAGGAGATGGTGGAGAAAGACTGCGGGAAAAGCCCATCGAAGTCTCAGTTTTATAGAACAAAGAACAAGTGCTTGAAATTGATCAAAAGTGGCAGTGATGAGCAGTATAATATTCTTAAGAATTGTGTTCCAGCCTCAAACAACATCAAAAAAGGAGGGCATGGAATGAAAATGAGATGCCGGAAATGCGGGGAGGTTGGACACAACAGCGGGGTTGCAACACCGGGGTTGGTAGCAGTGGACAAAGTGGAGAAAGCAAATCGTGATAGCCCTTGGGAAAGAAGGTTGTGTTACTTTTTGTATGTGTTGCTTTGATTGCGAAGCATAATGAGCAACCATGAATGTAATTTGGATCGAACTTTAGGCTGCTGATCATTTTGTTCTCTTCTAGGTTGTTGCCTTTATTGGATTTAGTAGACTCCCACTTTTTGTATGTGTTGCTTTGATTGCGAAGCATAATGAGCAACCATGGATGTAATTTGGATCAAACTTTAGGCTGCTAACCATTTGGTTCTCTTCTTGGTTGTTGCCTTTAGGATTTAGTAGACTCCCACTTTTTGTATGTGTTGCTTTGATTGCGAAGCATAATGAGCAACCATGGATGTAATTTGGATCAAACTTCAGGCTACTGACCATTTTGTTTTCTACGTGTTTGTTGCCTTCATTGGATTTAGTTTGTTGATATGTACTTGTCATGTCAAATTGTTTTGCTATTAAACAACTGGGGGCTTGCATGCATTGTTTCCAGGATTAAATCTCTACAAGCACGCCACAATTAGAAGACCTTTTGCTTTGGTGGGATATTTAGCTTCAATATCTTTTTCTAATCACCTGGTTTCCATAACAACTTCTCACTGTTAGTCATATTAACCACTACTCGATATCCAGTTTTTACCGAGTAAGCACCATTCTTATTGTAATGCCAGATTCTTTTATCCTTGATGGTATTATATTCAAAATTGCTGCAACGTCTTTGGGGCTAAAGTATTCTCGCAACAACTCGACATCCCATTCCTGACATCCAAGCACAAAGAGATGGTTCACCGACAGATTTTCTAACTCTGGGTTTTGAGGTGTTCCAACTTTGAAATTTCCTTCATTGTTCAGCCACCGCTCACCCCATAAATTTAGCCCGGAGGGATAATCAATTTTGCATGTTCACAAACAAATCTTTTTATGATTACTGTATAGTTTCAATCTAAGATCAATCAGTTTAGTTGTTATTTTATGTGGCTAAGAGTGATATTGATGCATTCTAAGTTGTAGGTGCTTTGGGCTTTTAACTCATCTCGTTAATCATTTATGATTAAAAAATTGTTCATCAATGAGAGAGCTGTTGAGTTTAAGAAAATGTTATTGCCTTCATACTCCAGTCTATTTGCCGCTTAATTGGGTGCTAAAGTGTAGTTGTGAGTTCCGGTTTTATTAATTATATAATATTTGGAGACTACTGGTTATTCTCCAACTTCCTCAATTTTTGGTTGTAAAATTAGTCTAGTTTTATGATTTCAGGAAGTGGATCTGGAAAGAATTAAGAGTTACAAGTTTGATGCGCTTTGGCCTTTAGTTTCTACAGTCGTGCGTACAGGAGGATTGTAGAAGTTGAGAGGCACGTAGCCGGAATTTTGTGGACGAGTGAGTTCACTCAGTGAATTGTTTGACTCAGTCAGATGACATGGAACAAAGAGGCTGGACGAGTGAATCAGGGAGGGGTTGGATCAACGATTTGATGGGGGGAGATGTGAGGATAGCAGATTGCCTTGTGTGCCATCAGCAGAGGAATGTGAAGAATATAACAAGGAAGACGTGATTTGTTTTATGAGGAGAAAATGCAGTCAGTGAGGTGGGTGAAAAATTATCTACAATCAGCAAAAATGAATTTAAAATTCTCTCTGATAATGTTTGTGAGCCATAGTTGGGGGATTCTAATAGTACAAGAGAACCAACGACCAATGATTACATATCAGCAACAAAGATAAGTTGTTTGATGATTAGTAAGCAACGTCAGTTCCAAATCGCATTAGATGCTAAAAAAATTCTGGAGAGCAGGAGGAGAAAATGGAAGGCTCTTGAAGATTATATGCCGTTATTGTCTTCCATGATCAGATAAGTAATCGATTCTGAATATTCACAAATAAGTTTCATGTTGTTAAAAAGGTCGGTTTTAAATTATTAAGTTCGACTATCGTTTTATGCTTCCTTAAATAAGGATTGTGAATTTGAAGGCTTCGGGAATACTTCCTTAGTTGTTTTTTATTGTTCGAATGGTGTTCATTGAAAAGTGTGTTGGAATGAGTTAATTTCAGAATAGCACTTTGTTTCTGTACGCCTTTTTCCTTCATTTTTGGATTTCAAAGTGCCATTGCTATAATTTTCTTAATTCTCAACTTGTGATTGTATTTAAAATTGTTTAAATATGTTTTTTTCAAACAATATTTCTGAATATTATTTCAAGCCATTAGGTCTAGTTGCCATTTTACATTTCTTTGAATAAGGTTTATGGATTTGAAATCTTGTGCACTTTGATCTTTACCGATTTGTTAGTTATTTTGTTATTGATTGAGTACAGTAATCTATGGTACATCGGTAGGTAATTCTGTTCCAATGGTACATTGATTTTAAAGTGCAGTTGTTCATGAGTGTTTTTACTTAAAATACAATTAGAATTCAGTTGTGGAAAAAGGTATTAATGAGAAGAATTAACGAAATGAATTACCGATTGATTTCTATGTGTTATAAGAATTAACGAAATGAATCACTGATTGATTTCTATGTGCTGACAGCGACTTCTACTGGATATTTTAACTGCAACCAAAGGATTTTCGAATCAATTTATTTCTAAGAAAAATGGTAAAGTAAGAACTCAATTGGCGAATGTAGCTGGCAAAGTGTTCTATCAGCGATGGGGCAATATGATTCCAGCGATCACCTTGATAGAAAAAAACTGGTTAGCATTGACCGATGGGAGAAGAGTAGCAGGCGATATGTGTGAAGGCGGTCATATTGCCATACTGCAGCGATGTGAGTAAGACGTTAATTAGCGGAAATGGTGATATATAATTGATGGTATGAATAAATAGGCAATAAGCAATATAGCCTGGTGGATGTCGTATAGAGTAATTGGTGAAACGATCAACAACCAGATGATAAACATGGTGAATTAGCAATGTAACTCCCGCGACCATCAGATTGGCTAGCGAGAAAACCTACACGACGCTCTTCCGATCTAGAAGACATTACTAGCGATATATTCGAGACGCATAATTTGCCAATGAGTGATGGAATTCCCAAGTACCGCCCAGTGTTTAATGTTTACATACCACAGATTTCTAAACTTAGTTTTTGCTTTAATGGTAGCTATTATTCGTATCATTTTCCTTTAGTTGATATAAGAATGATACATGCGCCTGGATATAAAAGATGCCTGTGATGCTTTGGTGTTCGTGATTTATTTTTGTCATTTAACTTAGCAAATCGCCATTATTGGAAACCAAAGTGAGCGATCTAGAAATTTTGTCAGCACAGGTCGTAATAAAGAACATATTTAATTTGACTTAAAAGTATCTGTAAATAAAATGTAATAAGTGAATAATTATAATAATTCAATAAAATCCAACAACTTTATTATTACATATATATACCCACAGAAGATCCAATTGATTTTTATTTTATAGAATAAAATTGGTAAAATCTAGGGAGTGAATTTTCAAGTAGCCCCATTTTTTATGTTTATTTTCAATAACAAAATTCGCAGAGAGCACGCATGACAATGACATTTGACGCTACCTACGTGTTTGATGCTAGTCTACTGATTTAACAAATAGGAAATTTACATAGGCACTATTCACTAAACGTAATAATTAAGGAAGAAGACGGTAACATTTTAATCTTATGTTCTTTATTTCTAGACTTTTCCACTTCTTGCATTGAAAACACTGAGAGTGACAAAATATTGTTTTGAAATTTCTTCAGAATATTTGTCCTTTCTCCGTCTAGGATTTAATTCCCTCCCCGACATTCCCCTTTAAAAAAAAAAAAAAAAGGAAGAAGTTCTTTTGTTTTGAAAGAATTGGAATTTTATAGCCTTGACGTTTAAGCTGATGTAGCAATGGAATATGTCAAGGCAAGAAACTGAAGATTCAAGTAACCCACGTTAAAGCTGTTACAACTTACAAACTCAGTGTTACAAATTTTATGATTTAACCAAAAAAGAAGTGATTACATTCCAATTAGTACTTTCAGTGTTAGTACCTAGACTACTGTCATCATGGTTGATTGATAAACCACAGAAGGGAAGGGAAGGGAAGGGAAGTTTCTTGGTCATGTGGATTATTCTGGTACTCTGGGAATTTCCTGATTGCTCCTTTGGTTTTTTAGCCTTGTTGACTGAGAAAGCAGCAGTGCATGTACTCTGTGCTTTAACTGCAAGTTGCATACTTGATGAGAATCATAGACAGAAATGTCCGGGGCTCAGTATGAATCATACCAAAATGAACTGAATGGATATGGAGGATCAAGTCAAATGTTTAAAGAGCTCTTTTGGGAGAGATTTTCTTGAAAATCATTTTTCCTTGCCAAGGCCAATGTTATGATGGCATCCAAGTGGGGTCCCACCATAAAAGGTTCGATTCCCTCCACTACAATCCCTTAGTAATGGTCAAAAATATAATTTTTATTTTAAAAAAAAAAATCATCTTTCCTTAAAACTCATTTTTAACCACAAACTCTTCCGATCTATAATTTTTCACATAATTTGTAACTTCTTTTTTTCATTTTCAACCATACTTTCCAGAAGCGAGCATTTCATAACAAGACTCCCAAACTAACTCCAAGTGAGATAGAGAACATCACTAGCATTGACTTATTAATGGAGCAGTGGGGTTTAGGTTCAAACATCCTAAAAACTCGTCCAAGATCATGATAAGAGAGCAAACCTCATCAATGCCAACTTCACTCTTAACTGATACACGTATAGCTCCATCAGGTCCCACCTTACGGTACCTAGCCAGTTCCAGATGATCAACACTGCCCTCTTCTGTGATGAAGAGAACAGGAGACTCTTGAAGCAGATCGCATTTAGAGACTACATCCAGCCAAAGATGGTCTGGGAACCTTTTCCGTATTTCCTTGTAAATGAAGAACTGCATTATCACGGTCGATAAATAAACAAGGCCGATAAATAAACAAGGTTTTTCTTAAGGAAAAATGGTGTAAAATGAAATCCACAAAGATATGAAATGCTTACGAATTAAAAGCAGGTTTGATTCTGATAATAATTTCAGGTGACACGAGTGGTGGAGATTTGATGAATTTTTTAAATGTGTGGTTGTAATTGAGTAGTTGCCAAATCAAGGCAGGTGAAATAATAATTTGGAAATTATAGTGAGAATCAAACAGCCCTTGACAGAGGGAGAATCATTAGTGTGAAAGTAATGATATGCCCTTAGACAAGCCTATAACGCTGCATCTAAAAATGACTGCCGTCTTTTAATTCAGAAAGCGACATAAAGCATATAATACCTGATCGGAAGGTGAGGCTCCACATTCTCCAGATAGGTCGTGGACATAGAGTACTGCAGTTGGCAAATGAGTAAGGACAGCAAGTGTCAACTTTTCCAAGTTATTTCTATCATCTGCAGGTGAAGACAAGGAAAAGGTTATTTAACCCAACAAGAAACATGCGACAATGACGATGAGGAACTAAGCCAGCCGGTAAATTTTAATGTATATCAAAAGAAGCCCTGCTTTATGCATTGTCCAGCATGCACAAGAAAGGGTAGGGAAAAAACACGCATACTCACACAGAGTTTTCCATCAGTGCATAAGCATTTATGTAAATATTTCCAGAATCAAAGGAAAGACATAAAATGGGAAGTCTCCTACCATCATGCCTCCTTAAGAGACCGGGCGTATCTGTCACCTAAAACAAGAAAATAGAGTAAATACAACAATGACTGAAGAGGGACATTAGCATATAAAAATGCTGAAAAACAAAAGCATGAACCTGAAAACTATGGTAGCTAAGGGTTATATGACCCATCAGAATCCGCCTAGTTGTGAAAGGATAATTGCAGACCTGAGATGCAATTATGGCTTTACCATGGCAGAAATGTTCAGTGGCAAAAACCAAAGACAATAAATATACAACTAACATGCAAGTATTTGCATATTACAGATTATAACACGATCCCTAGTTTTAGTTCATGAAATGAACACAAATGAAGTAAGAAAAAAGTTGTTTAACTGAAGAAGGGGCTTATATCCTAATAAGGATGTATAAGCACTTAGCAAATGCCGGCAAATATTTCCCTGATGTACCGGCAGTATCTGAAAAAATAATAATTGAACTGCACCACATGCTTATCCTTGTATCTTAATCTCAAGATGGAACACACCATAAATTTTCCGGAAGCCTATTGAGTGTCACTTTTGACCACTTTCAGAAAAATCCCCTGTGCTAATTATTCATTCATCCACCTTATAAAGAATTTTTTTTTTTTTTTAAAGGAAAACAAAATTAAGCAAGTGTTGTGATTAAAAATGATAACATTGCCACAAGAAATCCACTCCATTCAAGATATATCTTTGGAAGCATTATCATACGCAGCATCAGATGTGTAAACTACAGCTAAGGTATTTGCTTGCATATTTCCACCTGGCAAACTATTTGTTCTATGATTTCACCTTTTTCTTGCAGGACTCAAGATGAAATGTCATGTAAACAATAGATAGAGGTGATTAATACACTTGGAAGATATGAAAGATCACATAACCAGACATTTCTTGATGATCAACTATAGAATTCTAGTATCTTATTCTCAAGAGATCAAGATGTATTTTCTCAAAAGCAATATAATGCACAATTCTCAATGTCAAGTTAACATCAATGACATCAATCATGCTAGCACCTACCTCAGGCTTCCCTGTTGATAGCATACGGACCAAAGATGACTTCCCTACATTAGGAGCTCCAACAAGACACAAGGTTGGTGTTTCCAGATCTACCACTGGCATTGCCCGCAAAGTCTGCAAAGAAGCTAAATGTTAACAGGGAAGTTCAATGAATCTTCAATTTTATTATTCAACAGAAACCAATTAAATACACACCATTACCATTCACCATTTTCACTTGAAAATGATAAAATAAAGTTGCTCCAATACACAGAAAAATGGGGGGAAAATGAAGAAGAAGAAGGAAGAAACAATGAGAGTTAAGAAATTGAGTGGCAAAAATAATTGATTATGAATTATCAGTACAAATAACCATCTATAGGAATAACAATATGATATATTAAACTTGCGATGGCTTGAAATGAAATCAAAATAACAGTTAATTTTGAACAGAGTGTTATATAGTAAGCCCACAAAAATCCCATCAAAGTCTTCCGCTTAATAGCTGAAATTTCACCATGACTATGGTATTCAGTATCATGCGTCAGCATTTGCAAGATTTTCATACTTGTGAACTTATATTCGGTTTCCTGTGTTGAACAGAAAAATTACCTTAGCCGTATTCAACAATGCATCTACAGCTTTGCCTTCACGATTAAAAAGTTCTTCAATCGTTTTCATTCCCTGAGGCAACACCAAGGCAACATAAAGACCTCAAATTACAAGACTTCAAAGTTCGTCTACAATGTGCTAACCTCACTTAGTCGCTCCTCCGCTTCTTGCTTTGTCAGAGACTGCCAATAATCATTAAAATGATTAGCAGGCATGCAGTTCTAATTATAATGTCTTCAAACAACTTTTCAGAAGAAAAGACGGAAGTATATCATATTTTAACGAGGAACAGGTATTTCACCTTTCATGAAGTAAAACTAGTGCTTGCATGAAGTGAATTACAAGTACATTAGAGCAGTGCAGTTCAGACAGAACTAGGGTAGAAGAGGGGGAAAAATAAACTTCAACAGAAGTACTTGTTTCTAAATCACTCAGTGTTAAATGTTTATCGAATTTTCTAAATCTTTTGGAAATCATAAACAGACAAGTAGCATGTTTCTTTCTAGACAATGCATGCTAAGATCTCCTCAGATGACAATCATATAATCTACATATGTACTTTAGAGTCTAAATACCCCCCTACTACCATATACAATCAATATATTTTGAAACCACTCGCAGCTTTGAACAAGAAGAAATAGAATTATGTCCAACTTAATCCAAATTACAACCTTAGCACAGAAAGAGGCATGTTCTTTTCCCACTGATACAACCTTCGTCCGTAGAGCATCAACCCTTCCTAACACCTAAGAACCATAAAGGACCAAAATAAGAAATAAATAAAACTAAAGAATAGAACGGATGAGCTGGATCTGGACATGCAACAGTTGCTCAAATATACAAAAAATTTTTAGCATACAAAAATTTATGCAGTTGACAGCAAGAAACACGCTCATAAATGAATGTCAAAAGAGAACATAGATATTAAAATTGTACACGTAAAAGGTAAATAAAAGTGAAGAAAAACAGTAGTAATTCATGGATATAAAAACATCATTATGCACTGATTAGTGCCACATTCACTTGGGGATACTGCTGACAAATTTGCCATAAACCCAGAGGGCCTTCATCAAAGACCAAGTATGAAATAGAACTAGACATTTACCTCCTCATAGTTTCCTTCCCCAAAAGTCAACTCGATCAAAGCTTGCTCGTAGGGGTGCAAATTTCTTTTGTTTGGGAAATTCTCTTTGTAAGTCCTTAGGGGAATGGCAAGTTCCTATAAATCACAGAAACGGGCCAAGGTGCTAGAGAAAATCTTGTTTAAGAGAGTAGCAAAATTGTAAATTATATGTGCGCTCTGGAGAACATCATTACATCAAAGAATTACCTTCATTAATGCATCAAGTTGTTTTGCACCTCTATTTCTTTCACGTTTTGCAACATTTGCAATTCCTGAACAACATTTTAAACTAAATAGCATACCACAGATCATGATCCAAGTTCTAATAGAACATCAACTAGGAATTTGGATATGCATGTGCAACAAACAAAATGATCTAGAAAATCAATTACCCTTTGTAGGTGAAACCCTCTTTGCTTTCCTCAGTGCAGAATATAAGATATCAAATGATGGCATCACCATGGGAAGCTTTTGAAATGCACCAATAGCTTCAAGTGGACTTGCTGCTTTATCCTGGAAAAGAGGCAACAATCACAGCGAACACCTCATCAAAGTAGTAACGGTTTTATTCTCTAAAACAGTAATCAATATTATGAGCAACTAAATCAAAATAAAATCCATGAATTGCAGAACAAGGTTTGCGGCGTTGGGTTTTTTTTTTTTTTTTTTTGGTTTTTGGTGGGGGGGGGGGGTTATTAACTGAATAATAGAACAAGTCATAGTCTGCGCCATGGGCTTGGCGCTAGGCGTCATGGTAATTTGATATTGGTTTTTGTCACAATAACTTTAACTACTCACAGCAATAAAAAGTAACTAAGCCTTCTCAATCTGAAATGTCATGTCCAGAATATATACTGTCATTTCTCAAGCCTTCTGTAGAAGAACCTACACAGACTCAAGATTGAGAAACATCTATCTAATAATAAATAATAACATCCTCAATTCATATCTTTTGAATGCTTAATAGAAATCAGCATGCAAAACATCTAGTGAAAACCAAAAATGTGGAAGGGTGTATTGCAAGGAACAAAATGTGGAAGGGTATCTTCCTTTTAGATAATAGACAAATTTAACTTCTGGCAACCAGAACTACTGAACAAAATTATTTCTCTAACAAAAATGTGGAATGTGGACTTCACATCTGTAAGGTAAGTTAGTCCAATCAAATTTTAAGAAAAATACTAGCATATCCACAAGTAAACATCAGCAGCAATGTATAACTCTAAGAGCTGTGTACGTCAAACTCAATAGCGGCACTGTACTGCTATTGAATAAATTAATTCAGGCCACGAAAACTTTAATTTTTCCTATAGGTTCTACAAGCCACATATACATATTTATACTTGTTCAATAAGGATTGAAAACTTACATTTACTACTTTGCTCCTTTGTTTGGTTACCATTGTTGAAATATGGCTTGCTTGCTCATTTTCATAAGCAGCGGTCTGTATTTGCTTGCAGAGGCGGGTAGTTGGATACATAATTTTTCCGGGCACAGAAAATAGGCCTAGATAATAGCCAAGATAATGTTTATTGACAGGAAAACATTAAAAAGAAAAGGGGAAAATGAAGAAAATATAAAAGAAGTCCAATTGTACCTTCAGAGAACTTGGAGCAGAACAATAGCTTAGATGATGATGGCATTTGCCACACCTGTAACAGATTCGACACCTGTAACAGATTCGAGCTTCCGTTCATTCTATCACCCTCTCAAGTCTCAAACACACAGAGCCCTGCTGCGAATGGAATGCGCGTGAGGGTTCAAGGAATTCATTAACTCAAGGGTTGACATAGGAATAGAGGAATCTTGAAGGACTCAATCAGAAAAATTAATTTATTTAATGGGGCAAGAAAGCAAGAAAAATATAGTGGGAATTGGACAATATAAAACCTGAATGGCTTGAATTTTTCTTTTTTCTTTTTTTTTTTTTCTTTGAGTAGAAACCGACTGCTAGATTCAAAGAATAAGAAGTGTAGGCTGCGTAGTATATTTAATTGAGCATCGCATACTACAAGCAAACAAATATCAATTTGAATTTGTAACTTGTAAAAGAAAACCTTGTTAACAATAGGATTATTAAAATAGAAGAAAAAACTAAAGAGATTCATATTCCTTCGGCTCAATGCTGCTTTTTTAGCCTTTTTGATGGTAAGAACGCCTTTTTGATGGTAAGAACGCCCGCTCCATAATGTAGAGGGAGAATCCCACATAGTGCCAAGTTAGATCTAAAAAATGGAGGCTTTCTATAGTATCAGATCTTGTTCCAAAGTTTGGAATCAGATCTGATCATGCGGTCTATGTATCCATACGGCTGCATGGACCGTCTAGTGGAGCAGCACTGCCTGGTACGGCGCCATAATAAAATAGTGCGGGCATGGGTGCTAGATCACAAATAGGATGTGCGCCCGCACAGGATAATTGTGCGGCCGCACTGTGGTTCCACCAGATAGTCTACGCGGCCTGGTGCGACTGCATAAGTCCGTCAGTGCGGCCACATAATCAGATCTGATCTCAAACTTTAAAACATGATATTATAAAAAGCCTCAAAAAAATGAGGTTCCCACCAATAATTCAGCAAAAAACAATGTTTCCCTCCATAAAGGCTCAGGTCCCACCCCAAAAAATAAAACCCAAATTTCAGCCTTACACACCCCCCACTCGCAGTCAGTTAGAACACAGAGCCGGTCCCCACCCCCGAAAACCCCGTCTACCTCTTTCCTCAACCGCCGCCTGCCTCTTCGAATCCTCCCCTCCCTCCGCTGCCCAAAATCGGTCGCGGCCATCAACCTCCACCGGAGATAAAGGTAGAGTCAGCATTGATAAAAAACAATGAACCCTCCACACTGAAAGGCGTAGCCAGCCAATAATAGAGGGTGGCGGATGGATAACTCAAAAAACTCATTTATATACGGCACATATGAAATTTTAGAACAAATTATGCATAAACCCACCACTCAAACATACATTATACGGCACATACTTGCGAAGGGAACTAACTACATGTGTATTTCTTGGTTTTTTAGCCCATCATCAATCCTTGCAAATTAAAGCATCCAATGACAAGATATAAACATATGAGAAAATGTAGTGATATCTCCAAATTCAAAATAATCATATACCCATTTCAATCAATGCATTCCTATACAGTCAAATGCTCCCGTCTAAACTAGTAATAGATCAAATTCAATAACAAAATAACTTCAAATCATCACCAACGCAAGTCGGGACACCCAACATGGCACACATCTGACATGCCACATAGGCATATGATGTCAGAGGCCTAGCATAGATCAGCATATGATGTCAGAGGCTTAGCATAGATCATAATTGTCTTACTTAGTAGGTGACTTGGTCAATAAAATTTTCAAAATACAAAGGGGGTAAAAACACCCATTTTTCTAGGGAAATGACGTTGGTTGCTATAAAAAAGTAAGAAATCATTAGTAGTGTCAAAAAGCCACATGTATTTAGTAATGAGAAACCAACGTTGTTTCCTTAGAAAATACATGGGAAATTGGCCGAATTAACCCTCAATAATGCTGAAGTTGGTTGAGCAACCTTTGACCAAAGAAACCTTTTTAAAACTTAATTCAAAATATTATAAAACTAGTGGTATCACCCGTGCGATGCACAGGAGAAAAATACTAAAAATCAAAAAAAGTTTAATGAAAATGTACCAAAAAAATAGTGCAAACGCCATTATTAAGGAAAAAGAAGGAATTTGTTAATAGTTAGAGCATAATATTATAAATTTTGGAAGACTTCTTTGTGTACAACATTTGTTATTTATTTCATTAGTTTACTATATTTGTCGAAAATTAAAATCTTAAGTCTTGAATGACTGGTGACTCTGGATATTGAAACATAGAGCTGTCTATGTGTAAACACAAGTCTTCTAAGGATAATAAATTCCGCAAGAGAGCGATTGTGTTCTAGGTCTATGGCTTCTCTTCAAATTGTGTATTCCACTTGAGTTTAGGAATAAGGGTTAGAGAAAATATGGAGGAACTTGGCTGAAATGCTAAGTGAAAAAGTTTTCTCTGTGTGTTAGACTTTTAGCCTGATATAAAAATCAGGCTGCTGTTAACTTAATAGAGTGGAAATTGTCATCTCACTACTAATTAATGTTATTTTTTTAATATAGCCTAAAATTATCTTTTAATAGATGGGAAATTTTTCGGGCTGTTTTAAGCTTGAAATTGTCCTTAAATAGAGTGGAAATTGTACTAATTAATGTTATTTTTTTAATACAGCCTCCTCGAGATTTAAAATCAACTGCTCAATGATTATGCCTGGAGGCATGCTGCAGTTAAAAACCTCATCTTTTTTATAATTCGGGATGCCTTGAACAGTGTAAACCATTGAAAAAAATGGACCAGCAAGATCATCTTTTATGGGTCTCCTCATTGCCGGAAGTGGCGGCCAAGCCGCCATAAAGCATCGCTGGCTTTTTTTTTTTTTTTTTTTTGCCATCAGAAGGGGTTAAGTACAGCTTAGGACCAAAAACTTCATCACCCGCATTACTTCAAGATAATACTTTTATTTCTAAAACATGAATAACCAAATTGAATACACAACAAAGTAGATTCTAATTATATTCACACCATAAGCATTTTTCCTCAATGTTTACTAATTGTTTACATGAAAAAAAATTTGTCTGAAAAGTCGTGTATAAGGTAAAAACTTATTCTTCTACGTTAAGATGTCTAATTTAACTATAACATTCTAATACCACAAACAAAGTCATTTTTCATACGATTTTACAAAATTTTGTGAACAATTCCAAACACTTACTTTATATATTTTAGTATTTGTTAGCTAATTTTAAATTTAATACCAAGTTAACTCTATTCATTTCTTAATCATTTCTTTTCTCTTCTCTTCTTTTCCTTTTTTCTGAAAGAGTTCTCTTTTTTTATTTCTTTTTGATAGATACATTAAAATTAGTCAATTAACACTTGTTTGCTTAAAAAAAAAAAAAAAAAAAAACCCTAAAGCCCTCACCCCTTAATACTTCTATCTCACGCGATTAATCAAGTTTGTGAGGAGAAATTATAAGAAGAGAAGACCTCTCCTTTATGCACACATGGCCCCCTGTCAGTGTGGGATTAGGGAGCCCACTCTTTGATCCCTCAATAACAAGGGGCCATGTGGCAGGAGGCCTCTCCTTAGCCGGATTGGGTTTGTGGGTGGGTATTTGGGACAATGGATGACATGTCCCACCGTAGATAAGTTTTAAGACATTGAAATATCAAAGTTAAATTTAAACTTAAGCATTCACAATTCATAATAATAATAAAATTGTCCTTTAAAAAATAATAATAAAATCGTGGACTTATATATATCACTACGCCGCAATATTATTTTTATATTTTTTTATCTTTTCTTAGTTAAGAATTAATTACTTGAATACAATTTTTGTTGAAAAAATAATTTGTGGGGTGGTTTCAAGGCATGTCCGCTATTCCTACTAAAGTTTTGTACATTCTCATATTTGTTAACTAATTTTACTACCAAGTTAACTTCATTCATTACTTAATCTCTTCATTTTGTCAAATAAAATTTATTAAAATAATTTTTTTTTTTTGGAAGGAAAAAGCTTAACTCTCATTAATAGGAATAGAATTCAGTACATCTTTGTCAAGAAATCGAATCAAACAAGTCTCAAGGACAAACATGATATGTGGACTACTATATGAACGAGCATACCTTGCTAGCTCATGGACAATGACATTGGCCTCTCGTTTAGTGTGAATTATATATTGAAATTATGGCCTGTAGTCAAGAGAATTTTGCAATCCTTTGCAATGCTGCCAAACTCCGAGAGATCTTCCTCTTTTGTCTTCATAGCATCGATGATCACCTTAGCGTCGACCTCAAGGGTAATATTTGCATAGCCTTCCTCCAATAGCTAACGCAAAGCCTAGCTCGCGAAACCCATACATTTCAGCTTCTTTCGGAGACAAATTTGCTTGCAATGTTTGAGTACAACTACGAATGAAACGTCCCTCTTCATCCCTGATGACCATACACTGCTGCATCAAGATTACATTTCATGAACCCAGCTGCTGATTTTCTCCAAACTGGTGCTGCAATAGGCGGCCTCATGCTCGAGTCCATCTTCCTTGCCTCCTGCCATTCGTGTAGGGTCCGGAGCCCATTACAAACTGTTGGAGATGGTGGCTGGTGTTGGCCTTTAATTTCCACAACGTATAGTTCCTTTGCTTCCTTATTGACCAAGCCGTGGCACATATACGTTCAGCCTCCTCCGTGTCGTTGCTGTGAAGAATCGAAAAAAACCATTGTTTGAAGGTGGTTTCATTCCAATTAATCAGTAAATTTCCAACAATCTCTTGCAAATTATGGGCAGTGCACTAAGACATGCGAGCTAGTTTCCTCCATACCCGGTATCTACCATGACTACTGTAGTACTGCCAAATCTGTTTATCATGCTGGTGATGAATACTAAGGGGATTAATACTTTTAAACTGATTAGCATACCTTTCGATAAAGAGTGCTTCTATAAGATCGACATCCCAATTTTATATTAAGATTTCTCACTTAACTATACTATAAAATGTCATAATTAAAGCCAATTTTCATTCAACAACTTATTGGAAAAAAATTGAATATTGATTTTGAATACCATTTTCATTTGACATTTCTAGCATTCTTCCGATCTAATTTTAATACCAACGTAACTCGATTTATTTTCTTTTTTGATAAACTTATTAAAATACACTAATTGGCACTTCTTTTTGCATATATCAAGATATCCCACCATAGTATTCTAACTCCAAACTTATCACCAATTTTTCATTCGACAATTTAAACATAATGCCAATTTTTTTCTTCAAAATTATATTTTTTGTAAAGATTTTTTATCTATCAATTTAGCTTCCATTCTTTCCCCTCTATTTTTTAATGTGGAGTTAACTCCATTCATTTATTAATATTTTTTTCTTTTTTTGGATGAATTTATTAAAATAAATTAATTGGCACTTCTTTTATATTAAGATTCATCACTTAATAAGTATATTATTTTAATATACCATAATTAAAACCAACTTCTATTCAACATTTTATTTTATAATGCCATATATATTTATTAGGTATAAGGAAATGAAACCATACATTCCCTTCCCCCAATTCCCCATATCCCTTTTGTATAAATAAAAATATTCATTTAAATACCATTTTTAATCTTCTATTTATAGCATTTGTTTAGCTAAATTTTAACGTCAAGACTAAAGCAAATTTTTTGAATCATTTCGAAAACAAACAAAAACTCCAAATTATTGGAAAATAACACATAATCTAGTTGAGAATATAGAATCAAAATCAGAACCATGTGATATAACCATCAAAGGTAAATATGAAAATCTCATTTCAACTCAATTTGTTTCCATTCTTGAAGAGAAGGTACTACTCTCACTGCAGTCGGTACAACCCTAAACATAAATAGAACCACATGATAAAGCCGTCAATATCCTTCTTTTTATACGCATTAAATGTTAAACAATCATTCAATGTAATGCTTGATAATTAAATTAAATTTCTTAATAATTAGGCTCTACATATTCCATCTTTTTAAATTTTAATTAATCACTTGAAAACTTATGTTTTTTAAAATTTATTCATTACTGGGAAAAACAGTCTAGAAAAACTCACTTCTAAATCTAGATAAAACGAAAATAAACTAATTAAAAACCAAAAAATAAAGAAATCATTACAAAAACACAGAGCTAGCTATTGATTAATTAATCAATCAAAAGATAAAGAAGATACATGAAATTAAATACACAAGAGTGTGAGAGATATGCGTGGGGACTGGGGGTTATAAGTTAAATGGGGATAGTGAAAAGAAGGGTGTTCAAATGCATAAGGAAAGAAAAATAACTATTGAATTCGTGATACAAAACTCCCTTCCTTTTCCGCTTCACGTCTCCAGCACAGCAAAGCCTTTGCTACCAACAATGGCGGAAAGTCAGAAAACTCCATCTTTTACAGAAACGAAACGAAAACGTAAACACAAAAAAAAAAAAAAAAATTCTGGGAAGTGGCTCCGCCCTTGACTGCTTTGAATCTCTTCTCCACTGTCCTCTCCCTTGTACGTAAATAAATAGGATGAATATTTATAAATATGTATATTGTTTCATTATCAAATTAAATACATGGCTTCCAACGTAAGGAATTTAACTAAGCAATAAAAGCAAAATCCAGCTCTTCAATATGCAATTACTGGATTTGTTATATTTCCACAGCACGCGTGCATTCACACAACCTGGGCTGCATTTCGCCATTTTCCGATGTCCATCTTCCAAGCCCAAAAGGGCTGCTTTTTGTATTTTCTAGGCGCTGTTTTTCAACACGGAGAGCCATGCGGCTTTCAAGCTGAATTATGAATTCCCAAATAAACTCGTATTTCAAGCTGAATTATGAATTAATCCAGGGCCCACCCAAAATGTGATACAAAATAATAATAATAATAAGCCCATAGCAGCTGAGCTTGGGCAGGAAATTACAGGGGGGACATGCCTAAGCTCAGCTGCTTTAAGATATATAGTAGATAGTAGAGAGTAGATAAGCAATTACTAATATATCCACACACATGGGATATTGATTTTCACCATCATTTCTTCATCCCCAAATCAAACCTCAAACCTCAGACGCGAGATTGCTTCTGCCATGTTCCTATGAAGTGGAAATTCAAATTCCCCCAGCAAACTTTGGAGTCAAAGGTTTTGGAATTGTTTAATTAAGTTGGTTGTAAAAGCTGGAGAAAGATCCATGGTGTGAAGAAGACAAGCTGGAGTTATTGCCAAGGCAGAAAAGAAGAAATGATTTTCTACTATTTTACCCTCTGGGTTTTGAAATTCAACATGAGAAGTTTGGCTTTCTCAAATCATCCCGATTTTTACTTGTTTAGTTTAGTTTCTTCTGTTTCTTTGTTAAACTCAAGCAATTTTTTTGAGATGTTTACACTCAAGCCTTGTTGAACACATTGAAGTAGAGGTTTTAAGTTTTGCATAACTGCAATTATGCTACTCCCTCCGTCCCAAAAAGATATTTCCCGTTTCCATTTTTATTCGTCCCAAATTATATTCCCCTTTCCTAAATTAA
>CAVNYN010239744.1:0-38822 GCA_963692815.1 Nyctanthes arbor-tristis | reverse complement strand
GCCCTAAATTGTTGGCAGCTCCCCGTTTCCTCTTTTTCTAAGTTAAATATTTTTAATTTGGGCAGTTGCTATAGGGGACGACAAACCTTGTCACAGCTGTAGACTTCAACTTAAAGGAGCGACATAGACGTCGCCCCTAATTCTGTCGCCCCACTAGACCCAATCTCTTGTAGTGACAAGATTCGTTTGTTTACAAGTTGCTTTTGAAAACGAACGTCAAGGACATGAAAAACGAGGGTCGGACACAAGCACGTTAATGGCCTTAGAATCACAAACATATATGCATACTCCCATTCCCCCCCAACCCCAATAATTTAAATAGGCCAATCATAGAGTTTCCCAATAATTTGGCTTTGGTATTGTTAGTGAAAATTAGTTTGTTTCAATCATTAATGGGAAGCAAAAATCTTTTGAATTTGTTAAAGCTTATACCACTTCAATTAGTGGATTGATATTTTTAGACAAATGATCGGGAAGTTCAGAGGTACGAGTCTTAACTAGTTAATATCGTTTTGATTATCATTTTGTAACTGTCGATTCAAATTATGTTTATGACTTCATGTTCAAACATGTTTGACACAACGAAAATATATAGATATGTCATGACTCTGAAGGTGCTGAAAACTTTTTGATCAAACATATTAGTTGGCACACCATAGATGTAGCTATATGTCAATTGAACATGTTTGGCATGCTGAACGTGAAAAGGACTTCAATGTAAGATACAATCTTTTTAGTATTGTATGTGTCGAGGTATTAAGACTTCACCTAATTAATTTCATTGTTAATTTTATTTTACTTGTTGAAGGGTTATTGGTTTATATATGAATATCATTTTATTGCATATAAGCTAATTAAGCAACTTAAAATTGAGTAAATAATTGCCATTTTAAAACACAAGAGAACCTTTTAAAATGAATGGAGACACGTATATACTTGTAAAATGATAGTGATCGTCACGTGGACTACTCTCTTCCATTACTAGTACAAAAACCCCACCATGCATCTTCATAACACCCACATTTCACTTGTAAAAATTAAATATTCATATATAGATCATTGATCATCAAATCCATGACCATGGTGTCTTCAAGGAACATGTCGAAAAATGTTTGTGTCATTGGTGGCGGTCCATCGGGGCTCGTGGCTGCTCGGGAGCTAAGGAAGGAAGGCCACAAGGTGGTGGTTTTTGAACAAAACCATGATGTTGGAGGGCAATGGCTATATGACCCAAATGTTGAAGGATCAGAGCCCTTAGGAAGGGAAGATTTCTTGAAAGTACATAGTAGTGTATATGCATCATTGAGGTTAGCTTCACCTAGGGAAATCATGGGATTCACTGATTTTCCATTTGGAACTAAAAAAGGGAGGGATATGAGGAGATTTCCAGGCCATAAGGAGCTTTTCTTGTACTTGAAAGATTTTTGTGATCATTTTGGGTTGAGAGAAATGATAAGGTTTAACACTAGGGTCGAGAATGTCTCCATGTTAGATTACCCTATTTTGGGTAAGGATTTGAGGTGGGTGGTGAAAAGTCGAGAGAAGGCCGCGCCGGACAAGGTGGTGGAGGAGGTGTACAATGCGGTGGTTGTGGCAAGTGGACATTACTCTAAACCCAAGTTGCCAAAGATTAAAGGTATCTATGTATATCTTTCAGACGTTACTTTGATTGTATCTAAAAGTTAATGTAACAGTGTTTATGTTAAGCATGTTCCGTTTTCTCAGGAATGGATGCATGGAAAAGAAAGCAGATTCATAGTCACATTTACAGGGTCCCAGAACCATATCGAAATGAGGTATGAATAGTACTATTGTTTCGAATTTATTTAGAATGGTTTATTGTTTAGTCAACATATCATCATGTTCATCACTTGTAATGTAATCATAATCCTACACTCAATGGTGCATGGTTGTACATGACTTCCTGTTAAGGCAAGTTACATTCTAAATGTTGAAGCACAAAAGGTGGGACCAAAAATCCTAGGATATTTTTATCCTTAAAGGGCTGGTCACTTTGTTTTCAAACAACATTGAAACTCCCAAATTTTTTAATTAATAATTTTTCATTTTTATTTTTTTAAAAAAAAAAAAACAGGTAGTTGTGGCTGTTGGGAATTCACAAAGTGGACAAGACATATCAATGGAGCTTGTAAATGTGGCAAAGGAAGTTCACTTAAGTTCCAAAACTGTTGACATTACTGAAGGTTTATCAAAAGTGATCTCCAAATATGATAATTTATACCTTCGTCCCCAGGTATGTTGAATCAAATAATTATCATAAATTGGAGCTCATTTTAAAAAACTGAAAAATAAAAAATTTTGTTTGCTTCCTCTTCCTTTCTTAGGAAATTATATTTTTCAGAAAATTAATTTGAAAATGTTATGTACAATTAATGCAGATTGATTCAATGCATGAAGATGGAAGAGTCCTGTTTACAGATGGAACATGGCTGGTTGCAGATGCTCTCATCTACTGCACAGGGTAAAATGCTATTCTCTCAAAGAAAATGAAGCTACAAAAAATTATATTAATTTTTTAAAAAGAAAACATAAAACTATTTATCGAAGAAATTATACATTTTTGCGAGGGGCGTAGCTAGCGGTAGCCACCCTCTTCTGCAGCTACCCTCGTTTTTGAAAAAAATTCTTTTATAACTCTTTGAAAGAAAAAAACATTAGTGTTTCAGTTAGAGGTGATCAAGTTTCAATTACTCATTCTATCATTTTTTGGCTATGCCCCTGTATTTTCACTTCCGGGTAGATTTTTGTACTAAAATTCACGTGGACCAGCTAGTCTTGATATAAGATTCGATCGCTAGAAAATACTTGGATAACAAATGGTAACTACACATTCATTTCGTGATCGATGCTAAATGGACGGACCAAAGTGGGTTTAATGAAAGAAAAAAAAAAAAAAAGTCCTTGTCTTTAGTTTCGGGGTATAGCTCGACGACGACCACCTGAAAACTGGGTTGAGGCTACCTTAACTATAATTGTGGAAGTTTGAATTTTATATATATAATGACTCTACAAGACAACAATTATCAATTAAATATTCCATTTTCTAAAATTTTTTAATCTCTTATTTTTTATGAAATGAGATTATGAAGAAATGAAAATAACAAATTTAAAAATACAAATGCTGAAATGCAAGTAATTAATGATCTCATATCATTTGTACTAGTTCATTAGATTAAAGTCGATATAAGATTTGGTGTTTGAAAAATGGCTTGATAACAAATGATGACATCTTACTACACATTCATTTTGTAATTGATGTTGCATCGATGGCCCCAAATGGGCTCCTTTTAATGGGGGAAAAAAGGAAGAGAAGTTCCCGTGTTAGGTCTTGTGTAGCTTGACAATGACCACATGAAAATTGCGTTGACTCTTCCTTAGTGATAATTGCAAAAGCTAATTTATTTTAATTATTTTTTAATAATAATCAATTAAATATGCCATTTTCTATATATATATATATATATTTTATTTGAATGAAGTGAGAAGAAATGAATAATTTCTAGTGGTGAAATGTAGGTACTCATATTCATTCCCATTTCTTGACACCAAAGGAATGGTAGTACTTGATGGTGGTAGGGTGGGGCCTCTCTATGAACACACATTCCCTCCATCACTTGCTCCCTCTCTCTCCTTTATTGGCATCCCAAAGAAGGTAGTTTATTGTTTCTTACACTCTTTCTAATATATTCTAAATTATTAAAAAAATAAACCCAAAAAAGCTCGTACATCATAAGAAAGAATTCAATTTTAATGGTAGACGTCTGGCGGGATATGTTGTCAGACGTCATGTGGTCCACAGCTGGTGAGTTGTCTCAATCACAGCGCGCCACACAGGACGTCTGATGGCATATCCCGCCAGACGTCTGACATTAGATCAAAATTGTCAGAAGAAGAGGACGTGTATTACAGATAGTAGATCTCATAATATGTATGCGACTAGCTCTGTAGCTCATGACTCATTTATCAGTCAAGCTCTTTTGGAACCCTGTTGGTATTTCATTAGTAATTTTTGGTTGTACTTTGGTGTAGCTTATAGGGTTTCCTTTCTTTGAATGCCAAGCAAAATGGATATCTCAACTATTGTCTGGAAAAAGAACATTGCCATCATGGGAAGAGATGATCCAATCTATTGAGGAATTTTATCATTCAAACGATGTTGCTGGCATCGCAAAGCAAAACTCTCATGATATAGGTCTTGAGGTAAATTTTATGTACTTCGTATCACAAATAAACTATTCCTAGCAAGAATGATATCTTTAATTTCAAAAATCATATCACCATTTTTTCTTCTTTCTTGCAGTATCCTGATAAATATTCAGATTTCATTGGTTTTCCGCGTTTAGAAGAATGGAGGAAAGAACTCTGTATATCATCATTAAGAAATGCTGAAGCCAACTTGGAAAGTTATCGTGATTCATACGATGATGAAGAGATGCTTCAAGTGGCACATAACAGCGATCATTTCAGACAGCTCGAGCCTGATGCTTTTGCCCCATCAATGATCCCATGCCAAGTTATATTGCAACACGAGTAGCTAAGCTCAGCTCATCGTTACTTCATGATGGCTTCCGAAATTATTTGTCATTCCTGCTAATGTAAATCGTTCCGGTTGGATATTACCCCTGAAACTGGATTATTATTATTATTACTATTCCTTTTTTTTTACATAAGAATTTCGATATTTATTGTATACATTAATTGTATCTTCATTATCAATATTTTCCTGTCTGACATTGAAATATTCTTGTGAGAGTAAAATGGGATATTCATGTGAAGCAGAGCAAAACAACAAAAAGAATTCTCAGGAACAATCTAAATGATTAGAATGCCAAACAACATTAAACAAAACATTTGATTTACAATACAATCCACAACCAACCAAACAGATATCAAATGTTTGTCATTTATAATTTCCAGGTTTCGTTTTAAAGTGCAAACTGGGCAATTGTGGTAGCAATGACAAAATGTTCCTCAACCAATTCTAAGTTGCATCTGTACAAGAACATCCATTATCAAAATGACTTCATAATCCAGTCACAAGGAAACACTCTACTAGAGTATAATAAGATTCCTGTAATGAAATGAAAAGTTTAACTTCATTTCCGAACCCTTGACCCAATTTAATTAATGATAGATTTTTCTAGGCCGGCGTACTTGACGCCGCTTTATATTCCCCCACTTCGCAAAGCCATCCAGAAAGCCCTGTTTACCATACTTAAACGGTTGCTTCAAAATGGAGCTCACTGATTTCTTTGCACGATTTGAAGGCCGTGAGCTGGAAGTTTTTCGTTGTTTTGCAGAAGTGTTACTGACAGCATTTCTCCTCCTTGAACCTGTTTTGAGGATTCCTTCATTCATTTGAACACCATCTTCTAATTTGAAGTCTTTAAGCTGCCATGTTCCCCGTGTTCTTCCACTGCTTGATTGTCCACAACATGTAGCATCAACTGTTTCTTTCCCTTTCTGGATGTCCTGATAAATATAATCAATATGTTCATCCAGCAGCTTCAATGTCATTGCCTCAAAGTCATTCAGCACTTCACCTCCAACGGAAGAAACAATTCCAGCAAACCAATACAGACTATTACAGGAGTTCTCTAGTGGTTGATCATTTCCGGAATTCATTTGCTGTTTATTTCGAGAAGATGAAACCAAAACCAAATTCTCAGCAGCAATTCTATCAAGTTCCGTCATTGGTTCTTCATCTTGGACCAGCAGAAAATGAGGTGTCTCAAGTAGACTGCTGTCAGATTTTTCAGTGTGCGGAGAACTCTCCAAGTCAATCTCCATATCATTTCCATCATCTCGATCTTGAACTGATGGTGAAGGCTCATCCTCTGTTACACCACTGTTTAAGTCAATGCCATTGTTATATGACGAGAATTTATCATCAACCTCAGCATCTGATTTAGCTCTTCCTTCTAATCTTCAAGTATAGTTTCATCTTCTATATTCCTGGTTTTCTCAGGGGCAATTGTTGCCTCCGACAAAGTGAGAGGTGTAGAATTGAGATCAATAAGCCCAGAATAACTTATACCCCCTGTGCCCTTATCACAGGTTACATCCTGGTCGGAATGCACAATCTCCATGTGGCTGGTATCAGTTTCAAAAGGACCAGTGGAATTCGAACTCAGTGATTCAAGCTGCAGGGGTTCATTCAAGTCGATCAAACAATTGTTATTTGTGCAAATTAAATTAGAACGACACGAATATGTGAGGTTGTCAGAGTCAAGTCTTGATCCACTTTCAGGTTGAATATCTGAAAGCTTCTTCAGAGTTCTATGCTGAATGTCAGGTGCTTCACCGATATTTCCCTCTTCAAGCTGCTCCCCTTCTTCATTATCATTGTACACATCAGCTGGAAGTTCAAGATCCAAAATTCTCTTGCCATATCTTTTACTCTGGGACGACAGTGTTTCAACTTCAGTAGGAAAGTTTTTTGTTAGGGAAGTGTCAACTCCTTTTACGCTCTTTTCTATGACAAGAGGAGGAGGTTCTTGAAAGCTGTCTGCAGTTACCGCGTACAACTTACTGGCTGAAGAATTCCCAAATAGCCAGCTGGGCACATGTGACACCTGGCAACAAGAATGTGCGTATGATTCTGATGTTTGCTGTTGTAAATGTTGCATCGGGATTTCTCTCTCCCGCATTTCACCCATCAACTCCTTTTGTCTTTTATATAGACGATGTAGTTCCTGGACCTGGGAGAGAATGCTCATTCAAATATTCTGTTTTATCTTATAAGATAATTCTGTCCTGAAATCTATCTGAAATGACCAGATAGAACATGAAATTTGAGTCACTACCTAACAAAATATAGAAAACAAATGGTAAAAAAAGAATATGTTTGTACGATGTAAACTGTTTTACACAATGCAGTAGTGATCCTGACAAGTTCAATATGCATTGCTCTGAGAAATAAGTCAAGAATATCTGTGGTTTCGGCAAAATGAAATTTTAAGTTTTTTTAAAATAATGTGATGGATTTTATACCCTTTACTAGAAAACTAAATAACTAATATAAGGAAACTAATATGGTTGCATACCTGAAGTCTAAACGTGGCTTCATGCTCAAGTATTATCCGTCTCATTACCTCCTTGTCATATCCAAAATATTGGTCAACGCTACAAGGTGCCGATGAAATATTGTGGCTTTTCCCACTTTTGTAGGACACATTGCCATTATATATGGGCCAAGAGAAGTTATTGGCACCTGTATTGTGATTGCTTCCACAGTAATACAAAGGGATGTAGCTTGTACACTGCATCTTTGCTCAACCTCCTTCAAGTGAACTGGAAAAAATAATAATAAATAAGATGTGGAGCATTATGTTTGACAAGTCATTCAAACTGTTTGAATAATTCACTAATTCACCAAGTTGAATACTCTGTGAAGCTATTCATTAACAGAAACAAAAGAACATGATTTTAGACGACACTGAAATTGGCACTGGCAGAGAACAAATTGCCTTTCCAAATATAAACTACTTAATGCATAACATCAAACCCTTTCATGCTTTGTAAACATGACAGCAAGATTTCTCATAAGAATTCTATTATTCTAAGCATATAATTGTTCAATGTTAATCCATTCATGTCAATGCATCAAAACTACATATATAATAGAGACATTTTTATTGACCACAGACATTGCATAAACTATTGCCTTAGTATGTTTCTTTTTTATTTTCCTTCTCCTTTTTCCCCTTTCTCAACCTAGCTAGTGATATGTAGACAAGTATCTTCGAGAAAATTTAAGGTCTGTGACCGTCTTGGGCACAATAACACATATTGAGCAGACTGAAGAACCTGACACTGAATTGAATGAAATGAAGCTAAAAGATAATAACAGCAATACATTGTACAGAAGCAAAGCAATCAAGCAACTATAAGCAGATGCGGTAGCTGGTAGTATGCATATCCATGATCACTCATTCGAAGAACAGACGAAGAACAAGAGAAAAATGTGAAAATGACAGAAATAGAAAGGGGGAAAAATCAAGCACTAACAAGCACATAGCTGAACTAAAGCACTCAGGGCAGTACATATCTAGCCTGGAGAAGATTGAACTTCTGTATCAGATAAAAATGCATTCAGATTCCCAAGAAATAAGAACGCTGACTGAACAAAATTGAAGAAAATCCCCAAGAAAGACGGTACGGTACATATATGAAAATTTAGGGGAAATCCTTATGGAGAAAAAAGGAGTACTTAGGAACTTCAGACGTCGAAAATTCTACAGAGCATCATCTCTGTGATATAAAAATGCCCATAACCGTATCCTACCCACACGTATTGTGCTCCCCGAGGGCCCAACTGACACTTTTTTTCAGGATAAGTGAGAAAAATCAATGAAACTAGAAAACCCTTCATAAAATTCTTTATCTTGGCACTAAGCAAGAGCACCCATTTGAAATCTGATTCGCATAGCAGAGGAAGGAGATGACAGATGAAAAGCCATTATTCTGCAAAATTCAAGAAAATAAGGAGAAATATGCGTACCAAATGCGAAATATATTATCACTGGACTAAAGTTTCTCATCATAATGCACGGATCAAATCATTGAAAGCATTAGTTCTTGAACCCATCTAAAGCTCTACACAAAAAGGAAAAATAAATAAAGATCTCTGATGCCCATACATATATTAATGAAGGAAAAAAGAAGAGAGTTATTACACGCCCACAAACAGAGAAAGGAAATGGAAAACAAATTAATCAAAACCCATCAATGATTATGTCCAAAAGTGAAGAAATTAAGAGAATTTAGGCCAGGCAGAGCCAAAACCTCACTCAAATCCTCAGCTTCTTCAAGTACCCAGCACAAAATCAACTCAACCACCAGCTCATTTCATTGATGTACAAGAACTCAGACTTCAAGAAAGCAACAGTCTAAAAAAACCCACAAAAAAATGGAACCAAAATTCAGTGAAAAGCCCAAAAAGCAACAAAAAGAGGGGCGCCCATTACCTGCTCAGACATTGATAAAGCTGAAATATCCGAAAGAAGAATAATATGTGGAATTCAAGTAGGTGTTTTGGAAAAGGAAAAGGAAAAAGGAAAAGGCCATGAAAGGAGTCTTAAATTTGTCAACAAGCAAAGTTGTGTTGAGAAAGAATTGAAGGCATTTGGATCTGCTGGGCCACACTTTACAAGGAAAATGGGGAGAGAGATAGATAGAGAGAGAGAGAGAGTAACTGACCTGGGAAGAGACATGGGATTTCGTGAATACATGGGACCCTGCATTAATATCTTGTTTTTGGATTTCTTGTGGTTTAGTAAAGAGCGAGAAGAATTGGGATTCTTGTATTCCTTTCTTTCCACTACCTTTTCCAGCATCCAGCAAATTTGTTGGGAAAAGATTTGAATACGGACAACACCACAAACTCTAATCTTCTTCTAAACTTCTTTTTATTTATTTATTTATTTTTTCGTTATCATAAATTTATCTATTGCTAGTTTACTGCTGTAAAATCTGATTGTAATGAAAGTAAATGAATTGTGAAAACTGGGAACAAACAAATAGAAGACAATGAAGATTTTCAAACACCTTCCCTATGGTGTGTATTTATGTATTCACATAAGAAGTGTCGTTAAAATGAAAATTTTCAAAAATCTCTCATGTGATATGCACCAATACACCCATATTTGACGAAAGTGCCATAAGGGCACCCAGTGTCAGTTATGTGGCTTGTATCATGAGACGAACTTACATTTAAACATCCTTAGGCAATTTTTTCCCAGGGATGATAATTAACATAAAAAGAAATCTATTTTTTAATTGTACCTATGTTAAGAGTATCTCTAAGAGACTATTTATAATTATAAAGAGTATTTTTTTTATAAAATAGAGAGTATTTTTAGCTTTAGAGAGTGAAAATTTTTACACACGTAAGCAAACTCTCAATTTTGGCCATTTATTTTACATATTTAAAGAAAACATTTATTATTTTGGCATTTTTTGGTTAATACATATCAAATCAATCAGAGTTGTGTTACTTGAACAAAATAATATACAAAAATTTAAACAAAATTGACATATGATAACATTCTATTTTTCAACACATCACATTACATTTTCATCAATGATTATCACATGAGCCACATCTCTATTTTTCACTCTTTTGTCTACTCTTTTGTCTAAATAGAATTTTTCAATCATTAAATATCAACAACCAATAAAGTTAAAGACAATTTGTATAATTGAATAAAGAGGAGAATATTGAAACTTGTGTCCATTTATTTAATAATTATAGAGAGTAAGTTTGACCATTCTCTAATGGATATTATTATTATTATAAACGGAGGTGGTGTCTTAAGATGGAATTACAATTGCGATTAAAATTACTATCATTATCTTTTTACTTTTTAAACCATTAGAATTTTTGATAAATATTTTTTATTTTTTGATAAGAAACGATTAGACGTTCGGGTACGAGTAAAAAGTATGATAACATTCCCTAGCTCATTCTCAAGTCGGGCTGATTTTCTTTATTCAATCACTGACCTAATTACCTGTTTAGTTGGGTATTCTATGTTTTAATAGGGTTGACAGATTTTCTACCATCCCATTGAGTTCATTAATAACATTTCATATCGAGTAAAATATAATAATTATTAGTTAACAAAAAGATAATTGAAATATTATAATTCAATGTGGCTAACTATACATTACTCAATATTTTGTACTAATGTTAAGATATAATTTGATTTGGTATCTTCTCTTGCAACGCACGGATGAGAATCTAGTTAACATTTAAAAATTAAAGTATAAACTAGACAAATAACACATAATCATATAAGTTACCAGAACTTAATCAGATAAACTAATAAGACTGTAATAATTTATAATCATTCAAAAAATGAGTAAAAGTGTTATAAAAGGAGAAAAAATAACGTAGAGATAAATAATTACCTCTTAGAAAGTTGTGTGTTTACAATGAGAAGCAGAGACCCCTATTTATAGATATAAAGCTAGGGTTTTGGGGGTACAATGGTAACATATCTAGGGTTTGCGGGGGTAGAATAGTCATTCATTAAATATTTAATTATTTACAACACTCCCCCTTGAATGACTATCTATATATCTAACTGTCTCGTTAAAAACCTTAGTTTGACAAAAATCCAGTGGGAAAAAAGTACAAACTCAAAGAAAAAAGAGTGCAATAGATAATGAATATTTGGAGTAATAAAATATTATCTCATTAAAACCTTGCCATGAAAACCCAGTGGGACAAAACCTGGTCAAAGGAAAAAGAGTACAACTACTTCCCCTAATGCCAATCATTGAAGATCTCCAAGTCGACACAGTCCAATCTTATGGACCAATTTCTTGAATGTAGAAGTTGGTCACGCCTTTGTGAATAAATCAGCTACATTATCACTTGAACGGATTTGTTGAATGTCGACGTCCTCACTTTTCTGAAGTTCATGTGTGTAGAAAAACTTTGAGATATGTGCTTCGTCATGTCTCCTTTGATGAAACCTCCTTTAAGTTGTGTAATACAAGCTACATTATCTTCATACAGTATCGTTGGACCTGCCTTGTTGAAGCTATTCCACATGATGTTTGAATATAGTGTGTCATGCTCCTAAGCCATACACATTCACGACTTTCTTCATGGATTGTAATAATTTCTGAGTGATTTGAAGATATTGCTGTCAAGGTTTGCTTCATAGATCTCCATGATATAGTTGATCCTCCCCGATTAAAGACATATCCTGTTTGTGACTTAGATTTATGTGGATCAGAGAGATAACCTGCATCTGCGTAGCCAACTAAAGAAGAACCTATGTTTTGTGAATAAAATAATCCCAAGTCTATGGTACCTTTAAGGTAACGAAGGATATGTTTAACAACATTTCAATGTCTTTGAGTTGGTGCAAAACTATATCTAGTAATGAGATTTATAGAAAAAACTATATCTGGTCGAGTGCAATTTGCAAGATATGTCAATGCTCTAATTGTACTAAGATATGGTACTTCAAGACCAAGAATCTTTTTCCCATCTTCAACTGGACGAAAATGATCTTTGTCTACATCAAGTGATCGGACAACCATTGGAGATGTCAATGGATGTGTCTTATCCATATAAAACATTTTTAAAGCTTTTTTCTATGCATGTAGATTGATGGACAAATAATCCTTCTGAAAAATGTTCAATCTGCAAACTAAGACAAAATTTGGTTTTCCCCAAACCGTTTATTTCAAATTCTGTTTTTAAATACTCAACAATTCTATTGAGCTCTTCAAGAGTTCCTATAAGATTTAAATTATCTACATAAACTGCAACTATTGCAAATCCAACATTAGTTTTCTTTATAAAAACACATGGGCAAATATCATCATTTCGAAACCCCACTTTTAACAAATATTCACTCAGACGATTATATCACATCCGTCCAGATTGTTTTAATCCATAGAGTGATTTTGTAATTTAATTGAGAATATATTTTTAGGGAATGAATCACTTGTTTCTGTCACTTTGAATCCTTCAGGGATTTTCATATAAAGTTCACTATCAAGTGACCCGTAAAGATAGGCAGTTACTACATCCATAAGTCTCATATCTAACTTTTGTGAGACGGCCAAACTCATCAAATATCTGAATGTTATGGCATCCATCACAGGAGAATATGTCTCCTCATAATCTATTCCAGGTCTCTGTGAAAAACCTTGTGCTACAAGTCGAGCCTTGTATCTTGTAATTTCATTGTTCTAATTTCTTTTTCTCACTAACACCCACATGTATCTAATAGGAATTACATCTTTAGGTGTTTGGACTATAGGTCCAAACACTTTTCCTTTTTCCAAAGAATTCAACTCCGCCTGCATGGGTTCTTTCCATTTTGGCCAATTGTTTCTTTGCTGACTGTCTTTAACAGACTGTGGTTCAGGATCCTTATTCTCATGCATGATATCAAGAGCCACATTATAGGCGAAAACATTATTTATCACGACATTGTTTCTTTCATATACTTTGTGTGATGATAAATAGTTTATTGAGATCTCTTCATTTTGTGATTCTGCAGGAATCAAATCTTCTTTATTTGATTGATCAATCGCTTTATGTTTCTCTTGAGTTTGTGGTTGATTGTTCTCTTGTACTTTTCTTTTCCTAGGCACAGAATCTTTAGCTCGAAATGGGCGACCACGTTTCTGACGCACTTTTGATTTACTTACTATAGCATATTGTTCTACAGGAACATCAATTTTTGCTAGAGTATTATGTGCCGGTACATGTGATTTTGTTACTTTCTTTATATCCACAAACACATCAGGTAATTGATTTGCAACCTTTTGCAAATGAATTATTTTTTCAACTTCTTGCTCACATTGATTGCTTCGGGAATCAAAGTGAGATAAGGTAGATTCATTCCAAGAAATTTTATTCTGTTGTTCATGATCTAGTTTTGCCTCTCCTAGAGTAGGAAAAGTCATTTCGTCAAAATGACAGTCTGCGAAACGTGCAGTAAATAGGTAATCTGTTAGTGGTTCAAGGTACCTAATAATTGTTGGTGAATTAAAACCAATATAAATCCCAAGTCTTCATTGGAGACCCATTTTAGTGCATTGTGGGGTGGAATTGGAACTTGGACAACACAACCGAAAATTCGTGGGTGAGCAACATCAGGTTCTCGACCAAATGCCAATTGTAAAGTTGAGTATTTGTGACAAGCAGTTGACCTTAAACGAATTAATGATGCATCATGTAATACTGCATGACCCCAAGCAGAAGTTGGTAATTTCGTTTTCATAAGTAATAGCATAGCAATCAGTTGCAGTTGTTTTATAAATGACTCGGCAAGACCATTCTGAGTATGCACATGGGGAACTGAATGTTCCACAACAATACCAATAGAAGTGCAGTACTCATCAAATGCTTGGGATCTGAATTCGGCAGTATTGTCAAGACGAATTGTCTTGATAGAATAATCGGGAAATTGAGCTCACAATTTTATTATTTGAGCGAGTAATCTGGCAAAAGCTATATTAGTCGAAAGCAGACATACATGTGACCATCTTGTTGAGGCCTCAACTGAAATCATAAAGTATCTAAATGATCCACGTGGTGGGTGTATAGGCCCACATATATCCCCATGAATTCTTTCCAAAAACTTTAGAAGTTCAACATTAACTTTTGTAGGGGAATGTTTGACTACTAATTTCCCTTGTGAACAAGCATTACATGGATAATCATTAGGTAAAAGACTCTTTTGGTTCTTTAAAGAATGTCTATGCATACTAGTAATGATACGTCACATCATTACTGCTCCTAGACGTCCAAGTCTATCATGCCAAAGCATAAAACTTTTTGAGTCTTTGAACTTCTGGTTCGCTATATAATTTGATTCAACTGATTTTATAGTTGTGAAATACATCTCAGATGGGAGTGCTTGTAATTTTTCTTTTATCTGCTTCTGGCCAGATAGAAAAGAAGTTATACAAAGATATTCAATATTATTTTCTCGCATTGTTTCAATATGATATCCATTGCAACGGATTTCTTTAAAACTAAGCAAATTTCTTTTGGATTTGCTAGAATAAAGCGCATCATTAATACATAATCTTGTATTATTGGGTAAGATTATATTGGCTCTTCCAGAGCCTTCAATAATATTTGATGCTCTAGAAATTGTATTAACATTATTAGTTGCTAACATTAATTCAACAAAATACCTTTTCTCTTGAAAAATTGTATGGGAATTGGTACTATCAGCAAAGAAAACATATTGACAAATCATCTTTACTCTATTTGTATCTAAACAAGAAAAATTTAAATATCAATGAAAATCAAATCATAAATAGTTTGTTCGAAATTGAAATAACTCATGGTAACTAACCATTAAAAACTGGAAAGGGAATAAGTTCATATATAGTGCAACAATGTAAAGGCAAATAAAAATAAGAATAAACTAATCAATATCCCCCATCGCACTGCCATCAACCACATTTCCGCTTGAATCAACTAAAAAAATTAGAGACATCCATATGAGTCATATCATTTGGATCATCAAAGCTTGCAAAATTGGTTTCGAATTTTCCCTTTCTCTTGATGGATTATTGGTAGAGATCCACAAGGTGTTTAGCAGTACGGTAGGTAAGCGTCCAATGTCTTTCCATCCCACATCTATAGCAACTCTCTTCATTCTTTTTGAAGGCATTGTTTTCACTTGTCTTATGCTTTTTAGAGTTGCTGCCGTGTTTATTATTTGGTCCATTATTCTGTCCATATTCACGCCCACACCGGCGTTCGCGTCTATGACCACGACCGCGTCCATAATTTGTTGCATTTGTTTCAGGCAAATCAACAACACTAGCTTCAGGTAGTGCTACAGACCCGATTGGGTGCAATGCATGGTTTTTCATTAGCAACTCATTATTCTGTTGTACAACAAGTAAGTAAGAAATAAGTTCTGAATATTTCTTGAAACCACATTCGCGGTATTGTTGCTGCAGTAAGACATTGGATGCATGAAAAGTAGAGAAAGTTTTTTCTAACATGTCCTCATCTATGATTTTTCCCCCACACAGATTGAGTTTTGAACATATTCTGAAAAGTTTTGAGTTGTACTCACTAACAGTTTTGAAATCTTGTAAGTGAAGTTGTAGCCACTCATATCGAGCTCTAGGAAGGACTATAGTCTTTTGGTGATCAAACCTTTCAGTCAATTTTTTCCAAAGATCTTCAAGTTCTTTTACTGTAAGATATTCGCTTTTCAATCCATCATGAAAGTGATGGCGAAGAAAAATTAGTGCTTTTGCACTATCCTGCAGGGATTGCGTATTTCCCTCTTTTATTGTTTCACCGAGACCCTTTGATACAAGATGTATCTCATCATCAAGAATCCATGATAGGTAATTTTTTCCTGAGATGTCAAGCGCGACAACCTTTAATTTTGTGATATTGGTCATTTCGATAATTTTCTACAAAAAGAAAAATACTCCAATTAATATATGATATCATTAAAATAATATTATATAACCAATATCAGTTATAATGTAAATTTCCATTCTTTTCTTCAGGGAGAAAAATAATATAATACTAGCACCGCACCCGTGCGTTGCACGGGAAGACATTCTAAAAATGATAAGTAAAAATGGAACAGACCATTAAGTAATGAATATTTAAAAATAAAAAAGAATCCAATATATATTCCACTGTACTTTCAAAATGAATAATCTCTAATATATTGATCAACTTGATGATAAGCTTGTGTCAAACAATTAGTCTCGATCTGCCACTATATGGTATGACTTGACCATATAGCATCTTAATAAAGTTTTTCCCTCTTATTTCGGTATATTGTGGAATCCTAAAGTTCATTGGCTATGACACCGTTTATTTAATTATTAAGTGGGTTAATTGCTTGCTAAATATGAGAGGAAATTAACAAAAAGCTAATATTGTTAGGATGCATTTGTAATTCCTCAATTTTTCTCGAGGGATTAAACTAAAACATTTAGCACCAAGTCATTTTATCTTTCATTTTTCTTTTTAACATTCTTTTGACATAGTAATATAATAATTTGGGCTAATTTATAAGCACAGCTTTTATCATATTTGTGAACCTAACAAACATGTTCTAATTAAGCCTATAATAATACCCAACAACCTATATACAAATAATATTTACGATATCTATAAAATATTTCTATACAGCTTGCTAAAAAAACTCAAAATATATATAGCTAGCAAAACGATTCTGTACATTATATGATTGCCAAAAAAGAGGTAATGAAGGAAAAAATAAGAAACTTCTTCAAAAAAACAAAGATTTCAGTGGATATTTTGAAAAGCTACTGACACAATAGTTGGATCCAAATTTCAATAAGAACCCAATTTAAAAGTTAGTCTTTTCTTGATCCCTCAAACTAAATTAAAGCTCTAGATTTTGGGTAATCAATCCTCATGATTGCTCTTTGTTGAAGGCCATATTATTCAAAAATAAGTGTAAAAACTTAAATACTATACTCCAATGGTAGGAAATTCAGTCTAACACGTGGCCTTCGAGTCAGTTGTATCCAAATCCTGTATTCTCCAACTTTCTGAGAATCTAAATGAATTTCCTATTCATATCTCCCTGTAAAAGATAAGGAAGCAATAATAATAACAACAACAACAACAATAATAATAATAATGAGTGATTTAGTTTTCAAAAGATTACAGCTTTGATTGCGAAATACCACCAATCATACTTAAAAAACATCTAGTGCTTCATTATAAGTTTTTCTTATTTTATTTTCTACTGTGCCATAATTGGATAAAACATAAAAAATTAGCCAACAACACTTAATCATCATTCAATAACATCAAATTCTATGGGAGAAGTGAAGAAAACTTTGAAATTTTCAAACATATACTTTCAAAGCAGCACAAAACATGGAAACCAGATATTACATCAAAAAATTTCTATGTAATGAGCAAAAAAGACAGGACTTCAATCCTCACTTGTGCAGTATGACTGCCACTTAGGGGTAGGCGTATTAACCGGTAAACCAGTAAACTGAACCGAACCGAACTGGCCCGGTTCGGTTTGGTTATTGGCCTTCCTGGATTGGTTCACGGGTTCTATACTGCCGAACAAAACCGGTCCGGTTCGATCCTCGGGTATAACCACTTAAAACCGGTTCAACCCTATTAAAATCGAACTAGCTGAAACCGACTGGTTTAAACCGGTTCTTTTATTTTTTTATTTATTTATTTTTTATAAATAGTAGTGTTACATTAGGGAAAATCTAATTACAAATTTACAATTCAAAATCACATTCACAGAAACAAATCAAAATCAGATTCGAAGAAACAAATTAAAAATTAAAATTGAAACTCCCTCAAAATCATATTTACAGAATCAAATCAAAATTGAAACCTTAGTACTACTCATATGTAGCTTATTCTCAAAGAGCTTTTCAAGTTTTCAATAACCCAAAGAAACCAAAAAAAAAAAGTAAGGGCCTCCATCTTCATCACTCCCGCTGCCCCTGCCTCCGCGACCGCTGCACGACAGCCGCCGCCGTTGCTCGCGCCTCCGCCCGCGTCCACCGGTAAGCCTGATGCCTTAGCCCGCATCCGCCGGTAAGCCTGCTGCCTCTGCCCGCATCCGTTGTTGCCGCCTCCTACCTCCGCGTCCGCTGTTGCGCCTGCCTACCGCTCCTCCACGTCCGCTACTGCGTCTGGACGTCCGGCACCTCGTCGGCTTATCTCTCGTCTCTATATCCAGCTTTGTACCTTTGTCTAACCCTAAATCCTAATGGGCTATCTCTCTTTCTCTCCCCCTTAAAAGTATTGGGACCTAAATTGGACCTAAAGACAAATGAGCCAACATTTAATCTTTTAAAAAAAATTTAAAAAAAATAATACTCCAACCCTGAACCCAATCCGACCCAAACTGACCCACCCAAACCGACCCATTGTAGGTCGGTTTGGGTCGGGTTCCCAAGCCTGGTGGGTTGGGTTCAGTTTGGGATTTCCCAAACCGATTAGGGGTCAGGTCGGTTTCGGGTTGGTCTTCAACCCAGCCTGACCAACCCGATGCCCAACCCTACTACCACTATAGGAGTCAAACACGAAAATTTCCCCTAGCAAAAAACGACTATATCCATGGAAACTTGAAACAATAATAATAATATTAGATTAGATTTATATAACAGAAATTGGAGTACGCATATTCATGTCCTTTATTAAAATAAATGTGCCAAACCCATATAAAGAATCTGCAAATAAAGAATTCATGTGCCTAAGAAAAATATTTGAAGTAAAGAGTACGACTCCAACTCAAGATAGATAAAAACACCTTAGTTTGACTAATACATACATTAGTTTGTATTAGTCAACTAAAGCGATGACAATATAATATCCATACAGAATAAGATCTGAAATTTCTTATGAACTAATAGATCTAAACTATAAATAAGAGAGATTGTGCCATATATTGAATTGATATAGTAAAGATAATTCAGAAAAATAAATAGTTGAGAGATTTATTGAAAGCTTTAATTCAAACAACTGAATTTTCTAAAAATGGATAATTCAACTAATTTTTTTTACCATTCCAGTATTCTTTTACTTGTCTAATATCTTCTTGAATTCACTTTAAGTATTTAGACCAAATTCTTAAATCCACTGCAGCCTCTGGACCAAATTCTCAGTAAATTGAACCCTGAAATCAATAGCCCAAGTCTATATGAATTCCCATTGTCAAAGAAAATAAATTGCCAAGATTTTAGCATTGATTTAGAATTAAGATGCATTATCACAGAGATTTTAGCGTTGATTCAGGAAATTAAAATGCGTATGGTAGAGATTTTAGAACTCCGGATTAGGAAATAATCAAAAACACGGAGAGAATTAACAATTAAAATAGTAGATTAGGAAATAAGAATCCTCAGACACTCGAAAGGGAAAGACGAGAAGAAAGAGAAGGGAATTTGCAGTGAAAAATTGGGGGAAAAAGCAAGGGATGAGCCAAGAATTTTTCTCAGGGCGGTCAGATTTATTTTTTTATTTTTTTTAGAGGTGTGGTTGGAAATTTTACAAATTGTCTAATGAAGAGATATCCATGTAATAACTAATAAATACAAATCTATTATGAATGTCATTGTAAAACAAATATATATAATAATATGTGCATATTAGGATGCACAGATTCCCACATCGGATTACATAACAAAATAGAAAAATGTTGAGTGTTATAAACGTGGATATTAGAAATGCAATTTCCAAAGAGAATTGAATTGTGTCCCACATCGGGTTGATAGCAAATAACAGCCGAGGGTGTACTTTATAAAATTAAAATAGAAGATATGTGATTTAAGGCGGATGAAATCCCACATCGGATTAAGAATATAATATTGTCTAATGAAGAGATATCCATGTAATAACTAATAAACACAAATCTGATATGAGTGTCCATTTAAAACAAATATATATAATAATATTTGCATATTAGGACGTACATATTCCCGCATCGGATTACATAATAAAATAGAAAAAGGTTGAGTGTTATAAAAGTGAATGTTAGAAATGTAATTTTTAAAGAGAATTGAATTGTGTCCCACATCGGGTTGATGGCAAACAACAGTTGATGGTGTACTTTACAAAATTAAAATAGAAGATATGAGATTTAAGGCGGATTAAATTCCACATTAGATTAAGAATATAATATTATTTGGCTATGTCTATAAAAAAATTGAAATTTTAGTCAATTTTTTCCAAAGATCTTCAAGATCTTTTACTGTAAGATATTCACTGTTCAATCCATCATGAAGGTGATGGAAAAGAAAAATTAGTGCTTTTTGCACTATCCTGCCGGGATTGTGTATTTCCTCCTTTTATTGTTTCACTGAGACCCTTTGATATAAGATATATCTCAGCATTAAAAATATATGATAGGTAATTTTTTCCTGAGATGTCAAGCGCGACAACCTCTAATTTTCTGATATTGGCCATTTAGATAATTTTCTACAAAAAGAAAAATACTCCAATTATTGCATTATATTGTTAAAATAATACTATATAACCAATATCAGTTATAATGTAAATTTTCATTCTTTCCTTCAGGGAGAACAATAATATAATATTAGTTATTTAGTTATTTGTCATTCGTGGGAAATAATTAAAATTAATGTGCTTCTTCAGGTGCACTGAACAAAGATTTATAACACAAACAATTATATGAGAAATGTAACAACATAATTGCATGAATTTAAATAAACATATTATACAAAATATCTAATAGTTAGATCAATTAATTGTGCAAGAATAAATGTAAATAACAATTATTAATATAATAGATATAGTATGCATGGTTATTATATATTTAAATAAGACTGTTAGTACTTATCAATGGATAATGGTTGTCATATTCATATGTATTATGTAATTGACATTCAAAATCAAATCAAGAAGAAGATCAATCAAAAGAATCCTTCATGATCTCCTACTATATAAGAAAAGAAACGAGTAATATAATATGTAATTACTAGATTTACATTTATTATATAATTGGTCGCCATATTATTTCAAAAGGAATCAATCAAGAGAAGATTTCATGATCCCTTTATATCATAAATCAAAATATGATTGTCAAGATAACATATAAAATTGGAAGCCAAAAATTCATTGAATTGAATATTGGCTATCCATTTATGTATGTTCATACGCAAAGATATGGATAATCAAAATAATATTTTGATACCACATGATTTACGCAGAAGAAAATTAAATCAAAATAATTTGATTCAATGAAGAAATTCAGTCAAACCTGACTCGTGTATTTGAACCAGATAAACCAATGGTGAATGAATGATTTATGAAAGGGAAATCAATTATTAGTATACTTGATTCCCAATACCAATCAGAGAGTTCCTTAGCAAGTACAATCAAATAGGGTTATAATTGTGCACAAACACTACACAACCACGAAGTGGAAGAAGTTGGTTGAATTTTATACTTTTTCATAATGATAAAAAAAATTAAGAGAAAACAAAGTGCTTTGGAAAATTTTTGGAGCCTTTCTTTCTCAAACATCCGTGGAAAGAGAATGAATTTAAGGGAAAAATATTAAAAAAATTTGCAATTGCCTTGAATGAGCATGAAATATGTTTCGGTGGATGATGATCATTCCAACTTGATAAAGAAAAATCATATTAATTATGATTTTCATTCATCAGTTATGGGAAAAGAAACATGATGTGAAAAAAATTTAAGAATAGATCGTGCTGATAACGTGTTATAAAATGAGAGAAAATAATGTAGAGATAAATAATTACCTCTTAGACACTTGTGTGTTTACAACGAGAAGCAGAGACCCCTATAGATACAAAGCTAGTGTTTCGGGGGTACAATAGTAACATATCTAGGTTTTGCAGGGGCAGGATAGTCATTCACTAAATATTTAATTATTTACAACAAAAAGCAAATTATTGTAACTTTGTAAGCAAAAAAAGAAGACTACAGAAGTTTCAAAAGATGACTCACCTAAATATTATTCTTCTTGCAATTTTAGAAGAAAAAATTTTAAGCCAACTAACCAACAACTGAAAAAGGCATCATGCTATTTGAATATATATATATATATATGTGTGTGTGTGAACAAAAATTATGACAAAAGAGTATTCAAATTATCTTATTACCCATACACAATTCAAGGCGATTCAAAGTCATTTTAGGCGTAATAATATAATTTAAACCCTTTTATCATAACTTTTATTTACATGTATGTCTAAATAAATTAATTCTTTAAAAAGTGGTTTATTGACAAATACAAATATTTGACAAACACTTTACAAAAAGTAGGGCCTGTGGGACAGTTTGTAATATTCAAACTGTCACATTGTAACCTTAAGTGTTAGTCACAAGTGACTCATTCCTGACGAGTCATAGTGACATGCCCGGTGAGCCACAATTTCATGTTCGGCGAGTCACAAAATCACTCTGACAAACAATAGCCATACTATCGTCACATCATGTCACACCACCATTACACCACAGTTATACCACTGTCACAACATCGTCCTCCTACCTGAAATAACGTAAAATCCCAATGGAACCCTAAAACAACCACTAAAACAAATCATCATGACTACCACCACAACAACCACAATCAGTATCGTGGGGGCGATTTGAAATTAAAACCCCAAAAATTCGAAACTAAAACAAACCCTAACTTGAAAATGAAACGCCAGAATATGAAAAACAAACCCTAATATGAAAATGAAGCACCGTTTGCAAATTGCACAAGAACATCAACGCTAATTTAACATGAAGCCAGATCACGCTTACAATTGGCGAATCACAGGCGTCCACGAAGTAGACGGCAACAGGAAGGAGGAGGAGGAGGAGAAAGAGGTTGACTGGCAGTGGTGGCCAAATTTCAAGCATAGAGAGATACTAGATCATGTTTTGTATTGGGAGAGAGTGACTAGATTTTTCAAAATGTGTATATGGAAACCTGGAAAAAGTTTCAAAAACTTTCTAAAATACTTCCCAGTCATGTAGTGTGCATTTATGCATATTTCAGACCTAAACCATGTGTATTTTAAATCTACATGGCATGTATTCATGTACGCCACACAGGACGAAAGTTCTTTAACAAAACTTTCAGGAAATTCTTGAAAGAGACTTTGGAAACCTAATTTTTACAATGAGGTCTATAAACTACAGGATTCGAGTAATTAACCCGGTTGTGTTAACCCCGACATAAAAATTCACCCCTTTATCCGGGCACTCAAGGCACACGTCTCCTTTGTCTCACGGCAAAGCGGGTCCTAACGACACCTTCCAAAGGTGCCATAACCATACTATAAACAACAATGCGTTTCTTTTTTAGACTAGTAATAAGCATGGGCTTTGTAGGTCTTATATGTAACTGATAAATAATAAGTGCAAAATTTTATATTTTATTATACTCAAAATTGTTCTATAATTTACCGTTGACTTTGAATTCCCTATTCGTTCATCAAATGTGAAACTAATTGAAATTTTTAAAAATAAATAATATATGTTCCACTAAGATCTCGATTTATAGTCTTTGAGTTGGACTTTTTAGAAATTGTAACCTTTAAAGGTGCCTACCAAGTAGTCTTGAAACATATGCAATTCTTGCAATTGCCATATTTGCATTTTAGTTGTTTTATGTAACAATTTGTTACTATCATTTTTCTCACACTCATAGCTCTAACGAATTTATTCGTTTTTATTATAGGTTTCTCGCCACTCCTTTTGCCATGACTTTTATAGGGCTTTCTCAACACCAACTTTTGCCACTATTTTCGCTTTATAGTTTTTTTCTCAGTTTCATTGTTATTTTGATGCTCGGAAACATAGGAACTAACATTGTTAACTCCATTTTTCTTCATTTATTCATGTGTAATTGAATAGAATAAATAATAATTACTTAAGATTAAAATTTATTATTTTCATAAATAGAATTGATCTATATTAGAATAAGATAAATATGACTTAATTGAATTTTTTTAAAATATGTATATTAATTATTTTTAATTTGTAGACAAAGGGAAAATATGATTAAATAAATTCTGATGGACTAAATCAAAAAGTTATAAATATATTTTGAACTCAATTGATTGACGTATGAAAATTTAGATTTTTAGTTGGGTAAATATAAAAATTAAAAGTTAAAACTTTTATCCGATAACTTTTGGGGATTTTCTATAGAAACAGATCTGTCTCCGATTTTCAGAGATTGATTTGTCTGTGCGGCCGCACATGTGGTCACGGTGTGGCCGCACCGGACGCAGAGCGCGGCCGTACCGTGATGGCCATGGTGCGGCCGCGCCTGCGCATCTGTGCTGCCGCATGGGTCTTTTATGAGGCCAGACAGAGACAGATCTGTCTCTATAGAAAATCCCTAACTTTTGAGACCTATATATATTCAACTATACGTTTATAATTAGTTCTTAAAAAGTCAGCTCTTATTAACTTTGAGTTGAAATCTTCGGTTTGACATCTATATTGTGTACCTTTTGATAACTACGATGTTAGAAAATTATGATTGTGACAACTCCAAACACTATTTTTGTAAATCTTTCCATATTATATTATGAAATAAATCATCAATTAGATTTGACATTTTCCCAATGAGTAAAACACAAGTGACTCAAAAGTTTCAAATGTTCGATCACAAATTATTTTTATTGAACTTGAATACATAAAGTACATTTTGAGATTTATGTACATTCGTAATAAATTTGAATATAATTGTAACGTCCTCATATATGATCTTATCCAAGAAAGTTTATTTCATTATAAAGTCGATCTCTTGTAAAATTTATATATATTAAGGGTACTTAAATCAGGAGTAGAAGCCAAACGAGAATTATTTATATAAAATCTACTTTATTGTTGTAAAGTAAAAACAAATTATTAACTTAAGATAGTTATTAACCTTTTTGTGTTTCCCTTGTGGTTGACCATGCGCTACGGTCAAAGCCCAGTACACAATTGTCCAGTTATTTTGGAGTTGCCACCAACCTCATCACTTGTCTTTTAACACCTATAATGCAAAACTATATGAGCTAATGCTCAGCAAGTAATGTATGTATAATCATTATGTATATGATGTCAGTCAAATGATGACGATGACGTCACACCACCAAATATGCAGGGCCTCCAACCTCATATAGTATGCCGTATGAGCTCAATATTAATAAGGCCAAATCAAATACTCACGTACTAGGATCCACGTGAGTCCATTGTTGAGGAGTCACTACAAGTACAAAATACAATCCAGAAATAATAGGTTTGACATATCGCCACTGAGCCACCAAACACTCAATTGCTGGTACCCCAAGTGGTATATCTCTCCTGACGGCTACACTGTTGAGCCTCTAAACACTCACCCGAGGGAACATCCCAGTAGTATATCTACCCAGACAGTAAATAGAGTACAATATTACTATACATGGTTCACACAATCATCATTGGCTCACAAGCCAATCTTCTTCATGCCACATGCATATACTAATGTTTAACATCAAGCACAATCAGTGGCGGAGCCAGGAGTAAAGTTCAATGCGGTCATATTTCCTCTTTTTGGTTGGGGCGGGAAGCAAAAACAAAAATAGTGAAATGCAAGGGATTCAAGCATTGTTGTAACTGAATCGGTTTCTTCCTAAATTGTGCTTGTTCATCTTCCTTCCCTTTTGTTCTTCAACTTATCTTGCTTCACTTCGTTGCAATTAAGTGAACAATGGAACAATTTCAGTAAAAGGGATAAATTATTGTTTAGGGTTTTGGTCGACACACGTAGAAGTGATAATTGCCGCATTAAATTATAGACAGGGAAGAAATGAGGTGTGGAGTATTAAAAATGAGATAGATCCCATATCGGAAATCAAACATGTGAGAAGGGTATTTGTGCTCGATTTAAGGACCTCTGGGTAACAAATCGATACTAGGGCCAGGTTAATCTATTTCTTTAATGTGATTTAACAATGTTATGTTGTTTATATTATGGGTTTTGTTTGGGCTTTTGATCTTGGGGTCGGTGCGGTCAAGATTAAAATTTAATGGGCTGAGTCGGGATCCAATGTGGTTAATTAACAACATTGGTTTTTAGTTTCCTTCACCCCTGAGCACAATAGATGTATATGGCATGTGTATATGGCATGTATCACAATGTGCTCAATAGTATAATCTCAATCAGATTATATACATCATGCCCAATATATCCAAGTATCTCTTCTCAAATATTGCGCTGATATATTCAAATCGTGTCAAAGAATCATCATGTATTGCAATCTTTCTAATCACAGGGTCTGACTAATAAATATCACATAATTACATTCAAGCACATAATATTATTGTTTTACATTATAGTTGAACTGTTACTTACCTCTGTCTATAATTATTGCAATATTTTCTTTCATGTTTATCAAAACTACCCACAACATCACCTCCAATTTTTCATGCCATATTGAAGCTCATTGAATAAGAAATCCAACACTTTTTACGGATCTCAATTCTAAGCTCTACACAAAAAATTATGTACATTTTCGTTCAATACACAAGAGTGCCAAAAAATTAGAGACGGCCGACCCCATTAGAGAGGGTGGCAGGCCCCCAAAAAGGGGGATTGCTCCCCCCCTAGGGGATGGCTAGCCAAAGAAATGAAATAGGGGTTTGCCTTATTTTTCTCTTTTTTCCTCCTTTCATTTACTACACACTAACCCCTATTTATAGAAATTTTTAGGGGGCTTATTTCGCAATTTTTTAATTAATGTATAATCTTTAAATTTTCTTATTTATTTTTCTTAATCCCTTAATTTCAGTATATTCTCATGAATGCCCGAATACTTTACGTATAGTATAAGAAAATTCTATGGGCTCATATAAAAGACCACAATCTCATAACTATTTCTAGAATTCTAAACCCAGTATTTATAATTTTACAAAAATACTGACATGTCACATAACATCACAAAAATGATAAGAAATATTACTTTTTAAATTTTGGGGCATTACAATGATATTTTCTCCTTTATCCCACTATTTGGAAATTGTAAGTGTTTTTTATTAATTAATAACTGAAGGACAAATAAGGAATTTAATAATATATGAAATTAAAATTCTTTCGAACATTCACGCTCTTCATATAGGCCAATTATATTGACACTTCATTTTTTTAATATCTACACCACATTTTAATTGAAACGGTAGTACTTAATATATAGTCATTGTTATAATTATATTCCAAATATTTTTTATCCCATATTTTTATCATTAACTTTTAATTTATGTCGATATTGATGATTATTACTTTTCAAAAATTATATCAGCCAACTTTTAAATAAAGAAATAATTTGTCGCATTTTTGTTTTAACTATTATTTTTCCTTTTTCTTATATAAACTGCGATGAGCAAATAAATTCTTTTCACCATCTTAACATATGTTTTGAAAGAAAATTGTTATCAAAGATATAATGTGTTAACCGGTTAAAAATTGAAGATGAGAAATGCAATCAAAAGATTATGGACATAAATATTATAACTTTAAAACACTAACGACTTTCAATGCAATTAACTTGTGGTGTATAAAAGTTGTAGTGCCAATATAATTACCATATAGTGATGACTAGAGGAAAGATAACTTCTATTATGGTCGATGATAATATACTAATATTACTATTTTTATGTGTAGAAATCCGACCATAGGATTTGATATGTAAATCAAGTTATGAATAACTAAGCCCATGTTAGCATTCTCATTATCTCATTCTATTTTAAATTTGAATTTGGTTAAACAAATCATATATACAAATTTTATGAGACTTATTATAATATACAAATTTTCAACATTTAATTTCACTCATCCTCTCTTTTGATTCAAGGGAAAAAAATTTTAAAGGCCATCTCCAAGTAAATCATAATTATATATAGAAATTTGGTATACATAATTTAAGGGTTAATTTGTTCCCAACCTTTGCAGTTAGTATCGCTTAGATCTCCAACTTTTTTCTCAATCCGCTAGGTCCCCAATATTTTCTTAGCTAGCAGGAGGGTCGAGAGGTCCTTTTTTACAATTTCCATCCATTTCTCCGTTAACTCCTTTGTCAAATTACGATTGTAACCCTTATCCTTTTAAACTAAAAACAAAAAACAAAAAGTTCATAAATAAAAAAATAACATTAAAATTAAAAAAAAAAAGAAGGAGTTTGTGAGTCCCCTCTGCCGGAAATGGAAGTACATGGTAGGGATTGCAATTTAATCCACCAACCCACAAACTCATGAGAACCCGTCCCAAATAAAATTGAACCCGTTGTACTTAATCGGTTTATGGGCGCAGGTATGGGGCCACATTTTTTTCTCTGCCATAGGTTTGGGTTGGGTCCAGATTAGGTTAGACCCGCCCCAAGGACCTGTGAATCGTAAAGAATTTTTTTCTTTTTTTGAAAAATAAATTTAGTTCTAAAAATGTGCAGGAATTTAATTCTAAATGATCTATGAAAAGTCAGAGAAATATCAAACAATTAAACAATAAACAAAGTCTATGCGTTTCCATTGATCTTTTCAATTTCTACGTTGTAAAGTAAAATTGTAGATGTTTCAACTCTTTATGGTATTCAATTCATCTTTCATTTTGCGCTCATCAATTGATAATGTGTTACGCATAACATTGATTAAAATAGAGAAAAAAATCATGAGTCGTTTCGTGAGTTATAGTGGCACCCCACTCCAGCCTATGACCCGACTCCCCTTGATGAGCCTCATGAATTCGTAGGTTTGGAGTGTGTCTGGAGCAACTTCAAGACTCATATGGCATGTCCAGAGTATGGATAACCCGCCCTGAGCTCGCCACACTGCCATTCCTAACATAAGGGGGATTCATGCCCTGCTTGTTGCCGGAAATAACAGTAAAGTGTGGCTGCCATTTCCTACACCATAAAGGTCGGGGAGTCCCATTTCTGGCAGCCGAGTCTCCCCCACCTTGTGCTACCATTTCCCGCGGCGAAAGTGGGCGTGAATCCCTCATGTGCTGTCGAAAATGGCAGTTGCAATTTCTGCCCAAGCGATACTAACTGTAAAGGTTGGGGACGAAATGTGAAATTAACTCATAATTTAACGATGACTACTAAAACATGTTAATAAAACTTTGCAATCGCTAAGAGAAGTAAATGGAGTTTTGGTAGTTGCATAATTTACATCAATTTTATACTATTTTAAGTTTTTTTAGGGAATATTTCATACTCTTAAGTTGATATATTTTTTTAATACAAATTGGGGATTGTAGAGGAGGTGCTATTGTGGCACCAAATATATGGTGTATTTCTGTATAGGCATATAAAAGTTAATAGCGACCAATTTTGTTAATTGGCAAGAGGCAATTTCTTATTAATCGTGAAATGAACATCAATACCCTTCATAATATTTGTATTTAAGTCATAGGAGATGAGGAAACGGTGATTTTTAATGGTCATTGAAGGTAGGTTAGATGGTGCAAAGGTGGGATTTAGGATTGAAGCGATGAGATTAGATAGTACCAAAAAAAAAAAAAAAAATGAAAACACAAATGATACGGATATATGGTGCCAATTAGTCATTAAAGATATTCAGGTTGCACGAGTGTCTACTATAAAAGTTGATAATTCACTTGCTTATCGAATACATTTATAATTGGTGGCTCTGATTCTTGATTTTATTTACTTATTTATTATCAGGTTTTGCTAATTTTTAACAAAATTTGTTCTCGTGTTGTTATTCCACGTTTTTAAAATTCATTTTATAAAGTCAACTTTCTGACATTCAAAGGATTGCATTCTCAAGATTTTAGATTTATTAAATTAACAAATAATATTGGTTTTGCACGTCCATGATGATAGTTCTCTCTAAAGAATCTGTCAGTGAATAGAACAATTTTTTGTCTAGATACATGTGTAAATAAAAAGTCTTTTAACAATTTTCTTATCCATGTAATATGAATGGATATATACCATATGAATTTAAAATATATATGACTTTGATTTGAAATATATGTAATTAACGGGATTTTCTATAGTAACAGATTTGGTTCCAAATTTAGAACCAAATCTGCTTAAGTGGCGCTGACTAAGCGCCACCTAAAGCCATGCAGTCGCATAGATATTCCATGAGGCCGCACAGGCCATATGGTGCGGCCTCTGTGCGGCCCCATGGAATATCCATGCGGCCGCATGACTCCAGGTGGTGTCCAGTCAACGCCACTTATTTGGAATCAGATCTGTTACTATAAAAACCCCTGTGATTAACAACGCATGAGTGAGAAGTTTTTTAATAAAATTTTTGAGAAGTTTTTGAACATTTTCCTATAAATAAATATTGACCTTGAGCTAGTTAAAATTCATACAGAGGCAAAAGGCCTATTCAAATGTCATTTATGAAAAATAAATTTTGGTACTCTTAACCGATCAATCAAGAATTTATACGTGTATTCAAAAGTCTAATATAACAATAAATTGAGTTTTATAAATTCACATATAGGTTCTTAATTTTAGCAATAGAGTGGAGTATGGTAGTTTTGGAGTACTAGAATTTTGTCATCCAACCAATTTCTTTCAAGATTTTAGAAGGTGATAAATTCGTAAGGAAAAAAAAATTAGAAACTCTTGCAATCTGTAAAAGAATCTGTGGGTGTCAAAATGGTAACTTTTTCAATCTTGGAGTCTGAATGCTCATTTCAACTTCTTGGACATACCATTTAATTTAATAAAAAATTAGAGGAAATTCAAAAAACTGTCCAACTTTGTATTGGCATTTCAAATTATGGCATGGCCCCTTTTAAAATTTGGACAAAAATGACTCTTTTTGACCTTTTTTTTTTTTTTTTTACCCTTGATAATTTTTCTAATTTACTCACATAATCCTTTTCCACCACTTTAATCAGTTCATTAATACGTAGATATCCAAATTCTAAGAAAAATAATGGGAATATATGCTGTTTTATTAGACACATTTATTAATCATCACTATATATAAAAAGTATGGATATTGGAATTTTTTTTGATTTCCTATTTTACCCCTACATATTTTATTAGATTCCCTATTTGTCCCTCATTCATTAATTAAAAGGAAAAAAAAAAACTCTTCATTTTCCATTTATTACCCATAAAGGAGAAAGTGTTGTAATTTTATATCATCGTAGTTGTCAAAACTTATACAATATAGATGACAAATTGAAGATTCTAATTCAAAGTACTATGAGCTAACTTTCAAGAATTAATATAAAAAGTTGAAAACTGTTGGTATTGATATAGGTATTGTGAAGATCATGACAGGAGGACGGAAAAACAAACCCAAGATAAAAATGGATAAATCAATCAAAGTTGATCAGGATGAGAGAAAGAGAGTGACAAAATGAAAGAGAAAAGAGCCCATATGTAGATTTGACGATTACAAGAATTGAATGTGTTTTAAAACTACTCGAAAACTACTTTGAAAGGTCACAATTGCTAAAAGTTTAGCTCAAAAATTTTAAATTGAACGTTAACGGAAGGAATATCGTTCATTTTAAAATCCTGAAATTATATGAAATTTAGAGACATTGTTAAAATCAGAGAACAATATATATATATATATATATTTGAACCGGAATAGGGTACTGGATCATTCAAGTTTTGATATGTATTTGTGTTGGTTGGAAAGATGGAATGGAAGTGGTGCTGTCATTTTTTTATAGAGAAAATAAAGGAGGGATAAGAGAGAAGAGAGCGTGAATATGAAACTGAGTAGAAAATATATATAGATCCTCAAAGAGTAACTTGGTGGAGAAAAGATAAGGCCTTTAGATTTAAAAGCCCCAGAATCAATTCGTGGCCGTAAGATTTAAATGACACGGATCACCTACCTTGTACACTATTACATTTACCCAATCTTTAAACCAAGACTTCAATTATCTAACGACGATTAGTCAGTATATGATCAATAGTAATACAAATGAGGGGAATTTCATGGAGGCAGTGTAAACTGAAACCTATGAATAATAAAAAGGTACTTTTACCACTTGAGTTATTAGCTAGCGTTGATTTAAAATTAGGGGGAAATTTTTTTTTGAACCTAACAAAATGCAGAATTTTGAACTTATTATTTTTTGTTTAAATAAGCACATACTTATTTTGAAAACCCTAATTTACCCCATTATTGTTATTAATTTTGTTATTATCATTATTAATTACTTAAAATTAAATACATAAGTTAGAAAATGAAAAGGCAATAGTCATTAGTTAGTAATCTTAATTACTTCAAACTTAATAATACACGAAATTAAGAAAATAATTAAAAAAACAAACATATTAAAAATGTAATAGAACGCAAACCCGTATGGCCATATTATTTATTTAATTGAGTTATTTATATTGATTAACAAATTAGTCACGTAAAGCAAGTATGAGTTTGTATTTTATCAAGTGTAAACAAAAAGAAAAGAAAAAAAATGAAGTAACTATCATTTATTTAATTTTTAATCTAATTTAGTTACTCCCTCCGTTCCACAAAGATATTCTCCATTTCTTTTTATATCCGTCTCAAATTTTATTCTTCTTTCTTTAATTAAATTTTTAATTTTCTAATATACCCTTATTTATGGTGCATGGAAATTAACAATAAAAAAGAAATAAAGTGAAATATTAAGTAAACTAGAGAGTATATTAGGAAATATATTCTTTTAAGTTTTCTTAATTTCTGTGAAAAATCAAAGGGGAATATCTTTGTGGGACTGAGGGAATATTTCATATTAGTCAACAATTTATTACCACTGAGCTAAAGGCATGAAATGAATGTGAGAAACTTGATTAATTTGTTGGTTATTGATTATTATATTAATGCATAATTTATTTTAGAATTGTCACGATTAATTTAAAATATTTAGAATTGTTACTAGAGAAATTTTTTCTTCGCTTGAAAACACAACTCCAAAAAAGTATAGTATAAGCTTTTATGTAGAAGTTGTATGAAGGTAAACTGATGCAATGCTATAAACTAATAGTAACGCATTCTCCCAAAAAAAGAAAAAAAAAAAGAAAAAAGAAAACTGGTAATAAAAACAGAAAGTGCCAAAATTAAGAGGTAATTATTAAAATGCTGATAACAAAGACAAGTTCCAACTCTTTTTGTCATTAACAATAACTAGTCATTTATTATTGTTATTAATTAAAAGCAGTTGGATTAGTAACAGGGTATTTCTGGGCATTTTTGATAATTTTAGTAAGTGCAGCCTGGCCAAGATCAAGTCCACAAGCATCAGAGAGTTGAACTAAATAAAGCAAAACATCAGAGAGTTCCTCTTCAAGATGTCTTTTGTCATCACAAGTCCAGTTTGGGAGTCCTTTGGCCACTTCTCCTTTCCATTGGAATATCTCAGATAGCTCTCCCACTTCTCCAACCTGTCACATTTTTTATAAACAAGGCTTTAAGCATTAGTGAGTCGGGACTCGGGACGATGGTATCAGTACGTTGAGATGTAGTCGAATTAAAGTTAGCAAAAATTCTGTAGAACCAGAATCTGATTCTGTTATAGAAACAAATTGATGGTGCGGACTAATGAAAAACAAAACCCATGTCCCTCTATTGATAGGTAACCCACATGGGGATTCCCAACGGGGCGTGCCTGGATGCACGCTACCTGGGCGTATAGTACCGTATGACACAAAATCGTATCTAAGGTGTCAATATGAGAAACCAGCACATCATGACTATGGTTCTATTAGAGCAAGTTTAATGTTGGGGAAAAAATTAAGGGAAAAAATATATTTCCAAATATTGTGTAGGGAAAATCTGGGCATTTAAATTAGATGTGTCAAGATTTGATTGATTTGCACAGAGATTTGTGGGCCAATAGTGGGTGGAAATGGGTAAATAAAGGTCTAATCACCCCCTCAATATGGCATTATCCTGCTCCTTCTTCCAACATTATTTGGATTTGTGGGGTGAAAAAACTCAATACATTAAACTTTAAACATGCTTTTAGAGCATAATTAATGTTGGATGGCCTAATTTTTCCCTAATGTAAAAGGGAGTAACCTTATTTTTGGGTTTTTTTCCTCCTTGGGCCAAATAATGTACAAGTTGAAGAAGGAGAGTTTTGACACTTTTTTTTGGTTTTTGGGGGCGGGGTGGTATAGAGGGGGCCAAACTTAGCCCACTTTTAAGAGATTTCGCCCTTGCAATACTTTTTCTCCTTTGATTTTCCCCCCCTTTTTCAAATCCCAAATCCCCTTCAAATTTTCACTTTAGTTTTTTTCACTCTAGGGTTTTTGTCCCATATTAATCTTGCTCTTATAATACTAAACTCTAGTTCCATACAAGTTAGAGTAAAAAACAGAAAACTCGTCAAAAGAAATCTAGTTATCTAAATGTAGTAAAGAAGATATATATATATATATATACACTAACCAGAGCCAGAAGAAGATTTCTAGGACTATGATATTGGTCCCAACCCCTAACTCTTGCAAATTCTGCAAGTTTATCACTCAGTTCTTGCAGTGAAACATCCTTAACTTTCTTGCCACATGATCCATGGGAATTCTCCATTCTCTCTCTCTCTCTCTCTCTCTCTCTCTCTCTCTCTCTCTCTCTACTTATGTTTCCCCTGCCTATGCAAATTATGTCATATTTAAAGACAAAAAAGTACTGTGCTGGGGAGAAGACTGTACACTTAAGTGAACTACGGTAGATATCCCAGTTCTTCTATGGAGTCCATATAGTGTCTAATGGTTTATGTGGCAGGATATCATCGGACACATTGGGAGATGGGTCCCTCAGTATGTCTAATGAAATTCTGTCACATAATCTATTGAAACTATACATGGTGTCCAATAGACTCCATAGAAAATTTGATAGACCGCGGTCTAGAAACATAAACTGGTTATGATATTTTAAAAGAGCCATCATGTTATAAGAGTAGACATAAATGCCTGCGGTTCTTGACAAAGTTCTAGTAGACCTTTGAACACTAAAGGATATTGCTATTTATCTAAACTGGAGACTGGTCTTTAGTCTAATTGTCATCTCTTTAGTGGCCATTAAATAAATGAGGACTCTTTGAATTTAAGCATAGCAACTTATAATGATACCAATTAGATGAGAAGCCGATCTCCATTTTAGATAAATAACATCACTCAATGCTAAACTTCAAATAAAAAAATGTCAACAAAACATGTGCTTGTGGCAAAAGGTATCAAGAAAATAAATTGAGAGAAATGAATTGAAGAATATAAATGAGAAAACGAAAGCATATAGAGAATATGATCAACCACACTTTTATTCAAGGTAATTTGCGCATATGGACCCCTATCATTTAGTGTCAGTGTGAAAATAAACCCTATAATTTCTAACTTGGGTTTTTCAACCTTAATGTATCACTATTCATTCTAAAAAGGACCTTATCGTCTAAAATTGTCAACTTTGTTATTGAAATGACATTTTTACTCTTAATTAAAATATAAAGACAAAGACCTATATTTTTTGTAAGATTCTGACTAGAAGTGACGTGTAAGAAACTTCTTATATGTTGGTCAATGTATTCATATTGGTCCACACAAGTAGCTAGCGGTGAAGAACTCAGAGCTTTCACTAGAGATTTCAAAAGACATTTAATTAATTGGAAAATCGAAAAGGTCTAATTCATTTTTGTGATGGTGGAGAGGTAATACTATGATAACAATTGAATTTGGTAGAGTAAAAATATAAATTTGGATAATAAGGTTTTTTTGTAATGAACAATGATGCGTTAAGGTCGAAATTGCAAAATTAAAGCTATACGGTCTATTTCTACACTGAAACTAAACGAGAAGGTCCATTTGCACAAATTACCCATTTTACTCATACACAAATGATATTTAATACCAATACATATCATTCTAGATAACTATACTACATTATCTTTTTCATTCTAACACGGTTATCCATATATATCTCTAATAAAAAGGGAGTGATTTGCGTACTCTAATATGATATCATACTAAAATGTATTATCTCAATATATTTTTACTAGTCTCGATCTCCCGCCAAATATATATATATATATATAACGGGAGATCATTAGACAATCCATATAAGGGTCATCAAATAATCTCCTGCTATATGGTGGAGGATCATTTTTAATACTTTTACTGTACCTTCAATGAGGGTAGTGGTTGGTGGTGGCCCATTGGTGGGACCATGGCGGGGTTCCTTCATTAAAAAGATGTTTCAATATTGGAGGGATGAGTTGATATCACTAACTCCCACATGCACATCTTTTACTATGAAGCCAGACTTCCATAGGCATTAGGTACCATTCTAGGAAATTTAGACATCATGGATTCATTGTGGAGGTGCCAACGTTTTTTTATATCATCAAAATCCCGTGTCGTGCGGTTCTTATCTGGAAAATTTGTCGCCTTCTTACTCTCACCATGCCACCCTATTGCACGCGAGCAATATATCCCGTGCAAAAATGTCACATCGATATACTAGTCTATGAATCGCTTTCGATACAAGTATTTATCAGGTCATATTTATTCAATATAGTTGCATTGGAGTGTTGTTTCAAAGTCACAACTAGTATGCATACTGCTTTCTTATAGTAGAATCTGACTGCAAGATGGAATTGGACGTGGAAGAATTGATTCCACGCACAACTTTGGATCAGAGGAGAGGAGGAGGGTGGGGGCTCTTGAATGAGAGGAAGGGATGGGGCATGTAAAGGACATATCAACATCGAGTCTAATTTTTCATTTGAATAGGAGAGAAAACATCCCTTATTGTCGGTGATTAAAACACTTATCAATATAATCGGATAACTATATATCTGAAAATGAGAAGTGAAGTGTTCGTGTTAGTAATATGTAAGGTAACCATAAATAAGTCTTGGGTATAATTTCACTAGCTAGTAAAACTATAAATTTTAAAGGCATTACTAATGATATGTTCGATAAGGAGAGTACGACACAAGGGTATATTTAAAGAAGTTGAAATCCGGTCTATCGGAATATTTCCTAAGTTTCGACTTTTACCCTTTCCTCAACACCAAATGCCCGAGCTAGGTGCTTTTTCCCCTTGAGGTGCGTGTTGAAACAATCTTCATTCGTGCAGGGAACTCGACACAAGTCACACCAGAACATCTTCATTGCCTTGTCTCCTCCATTTTTTCGGCTAAGTTCCAATTCCTCCACTTGAGCCTTGTGTTTTTTCCCTCTAAGGTGCAGTTCCATTGCATTTTGGTCCACACACCATATTTGGCAAGTCTCACATATTAGTACTGGTTCCCTTTGTTCTTCCTTTCTCTTCTTTAGTTGCAAACACTTCGACTTAGCCTTGTGGCTTCGACCTTTCACATGCTTGTTAAGATTGGATGAACTCGAGCAACTTACTTGGCATATTCCACAAGATAAATTTCTCACGGGGTTTTTGGTTATGTTACTATCAAGAACTACTAATGCGCTAGCCTCTGTTGTTTTCCTCTTTAGGCCATAATGATTCAGCTTTACCACCTGATTTTGCGCTGTAAATTGGTAGGATGCACCGGCATTAGCTAGTGGAATCAGATTGGGACGAGGTGGGCTGGGACGATTTCTGAGACTGATAGCTGAAAGTTCCCTATGACCCATTGGAGTTTTTCTTGAAGATAATACCTGACATGATGTAAATGTTAGTTCTAGAGAATGAAAGAGAAAAGGCTGTGAAATAACTAGTAAAATGTGGGATAACACTTTATCTGATGAGTCAAGCTTTGGAAACTTTGCCCTCGGGCCTGAACCATATCCTATCGAGCCCTTGGGACGCGGGTTGTGAGTTTTAGGCCTCGGAAGTTCACTTGAAGATGGCGGCAACTACAGCGAAAGAAGTGATGATCAGAGATGAAAAGTGCATAAAAGCACAAGTTCAAAGAGATCATACTTTAACACGAAGCAAAGCAAGCAGGGAGTCTTAAGTTATATACCCAATCATTGAAACTCAGAGATTTCTTCATTTCTCTTTCAGCTGATGGCTGTATCATAGACAAAAATAATGATTTTAATGCACAATTATTGGTCCTTAAGTACATCTAAAAGCACAAGAAAAATGTTTCCTCCCAGGACTAATATCAAAGTTTATTGACAAAGAACACAAAAATTAACTAGATTAACCTTTTTCCGATATGCTACTTCTCTTTGAACCTCTTGCGCCACCAATTCATTCATCTTTTCCCCTTTATTCATATCTCTTTCACTTGAATCCTTCCAAAAAAGTTCAATGCAAATTATTACAGTTCGAAAACTGAAGTTTTTACCTTCTCTATGAATAAAATGACACCATGCGAGAAATTTACAAATGATTTTAGTTAATGCAAAGTTCTATAGAGTAAAAGAACAGACAAGCAAATAGCAATTCACAAGATTCTCACGGGAATACATAAGTACAGATTGAAGGGGAAAAAAGTAAAAGTCAGCTTTACTGATTTCAATGTACTCGTCATAAATGTTGAAAGTTCATGAAAGAATAATATAAACATGTCATGGAAGTATTAGAATGAAAAGATTTTACCTTCTTTTTTTGTCATATCTTAAACAATTCAATCTTCTTGACTAAACATGTTATATAAGTGTTTAGAAAGGCTTCCAAGCTTATACCATTGGCTGGCTCGTTTGGAGAGGTGGGTCGTGCCTGAGGATGGTTTTGTAACGAAAAGAAAACATATAGTTTGGAACTTTAAAAAAAATACCATTTATCTGTCCAAATGTAGGTTTCAATAGCATTATTCAGGAGAATATTTCTTTTTATTAGGAAAAGACATTTCTTAATAAGAAGGCCTTTTAGTGAGCGTGTTGATTTTTCTTTTAGTTACTAC
>CAVNYN010239739.1:0-40355 GCA_963692815.1 Nyctanthes arbor-tristis | reverse complement strand
TCGGGTTAACCTTGTTTTTACTTTTGTGTATGCGAGGTTCAAACCCCTTCACTTTTGATGCAAAGAGTGCAAGCATTCAAACGCTAATAAATGCCATTTGCAAAGTGTTTGGTAACTACATGAGATTATAATCTACGACGTGATATTATTTTATTGGTTATTTTTGTAAAAAGTAAACAATTACAGCTTGACTTTTACTTTTTTGACTTTTTGAAAAAAAGTGAAACTAATAAAATTATACCATGTGATAGATTATAATTCAGATTATTATAATCCGTGGCAGTTACCGTTTCTTTGTTGGTTTTCCACAATTAAAGATGATAGGATCTTAGTCTGTTGGCCACCCTCTTCGAAACAATCTTGTATAATAATAATAATAATAATAATAATAATAATAATAAAGGCTAATTCGTCTGAAGACGTTAGTTGACTTTGACTCATTGGTCCGAAGAAGAAAATTTGCAACTTTGAGATCTTCAAACTTTCAAAAAGTGTAACTAAATCCCCCGCCTTTCATTTTTTATAGAAAAGTCCCAAACTATTGACTAAATATACATGTAAAGAATTTTTAAATGAATTACGCTCAAATTTTTATAAGATGAATCGTTGACCTTCTTTTGACATTTACTGTAAATGAAAATTTTAATTTTAATTATTTTAAATTGAAAAATAAACTACTCCCTAATTAGCAAATTAATTCTATTTTTTAAATAGATATTGGTCAAATAAATATATCCACACATCATATAGAACCCGCATGCAGTATACCAAATTTCACCACTCATTCCCAATTTTTCAAAAAATTTATTTCTATGTGTTAATGGTTTATGCTCAAGTTTTTATAAGATCAATCTTTGACATTCTTTCAACATTTACTACAAATAAGAAACACAGTTTATTCTCAAGTTTTTATAAGATCAATCTTTGACATTTACTACAAATAAGATTTTTAATCCTAATTATTTTATTTTAACTAGAAAAATAAACTGCGCCCATATTGGTAAACTGATTTTATTTTTGAATGGATTTTGTTCGAATAAATCAATCCACACATCATATGAAAATCACATGTAATAGACAAATCTTCACCACTCACTTCTAATTTCTTGTAAATTTATTTCTATTATGTAAATAGTTTGAAGGTTCTTCAACAGCTATTTAATCCTTTGTTTGCGAAAATAAGAGGTTAGAGATCTTATCAAAACATTTTGAAAAGATGATGACCTAAAGTGCAATTTTCCCCGAATAGAAAAACGAGAAATTGTTAGCGTCACACGGCTCTACAAAGAGGAAAAGGTCGACTGACTCTCTTTCTCTCTCTACTTCTCTTTCTTCCTTTCTCTCGGCTCAGATCTGGCTCAAAATCTGAGCTCTGAAGCCTCCGCTCAACTCGGTTAACTTTTGTTATTGCATTCTTTCCCTCCATTTTTCTGTCTCTATTTACTTCTCTACCTTCTCACTTCCTCACTGTAAAAATGCAAATGAATTCGCCTCGCCAAAATTGTGGGTTTTGGAAAAAAGTGTACAGTTTATAGGGATACTCTGTTGCAACGATTTCTACGAGGTAATTCTTCATCACCACTTTATCTGTGTAATTCTCGTTTCCATGATCCAGTTTCAAGCTGATTTCATTCAATTTCATCACCATTCTCTTCTTCTAGCTTGGAATTTTTGCTTTTATGCTGGTCGTTAGGATCATCGCCCTCAAGTGTAATCGGTGAAACCACGACCGTATTCCACTGGGGGCAACTGCCCCGTTAGAATCCGGGTGGCCCTGCAGCTGGAAATGAGATGGATTGGAGTGTTAACAAGGCGTATAACAAGACTTTAAAAGGTAATTATCATTATATGTAGACTAGCCAGAGTTTTTAAATTCTATTCCTGGTTTCTTTGTAGTGTGATGAATTGCTTCTTTTAGGTGATGCCTGGCAGATGATGGTTTGGTCTGTTACATTTTCACTCCTGATATTGTCTCATCTTCTAAGTTGTTCATTAATCTACGGAACTTTATTGTGAGAGAGTAGTAGTAAAAGTTAAAATTTAAGTCCAACAATTCTTTTATATAGGTAGTTCCCTTGCTCTTGCTAGAAAATGGAATAACCTCGATGCGGTTTTATTTAACTTGTTTTTACAGATTATCAATTTAAAGTACTTCAATCCACTGCTTTGTTGCAGCATGTGTAAAGGAGCTTTCGCCAAAAATGACTAGTGAACCATGTCCGTCCCTTTAGGTTTTGTTGTATGATATGAAACACATAACTTTCTTTAATTTAATGAAATACAGTAAAAATGAACTACCAAAAGTAGTTGTGACTAAGAAATATTTCTACAAACTAGAAAAGGGGAAAGAGGAGCGATAAGAAGAGTATTCATCTTTTGTCAAGTTAAATATTTTAATGTATTCAGGAAGATAAGTCTTCTCTAAGTGATTACCAAATACATTCAAGTCTTTCAACATTTAAAACAAGCAACTTGAAACCTAGGATATGAGATAGATAGATGTCTGCAAGAAAAATAAATTCACAAACACAAACCTTATTTATATCAATTTTCTTTTTGAAAAAAAAAAAAAAGAAAAAAAAAGAAGGGAAAAGTTAGTAGACATTATTGAACTTTCTTGTCCTCTTTACTTTTAGTTTGCAAATCTTCAACCTCTCCAATTGCTGCACCACATATGGCACACAGTGAACACCCAGGGAAATCGTGACTTTGAGTTTCTCTTGTTGGCAAGTCAAAGGTGGGCGGCAGAAAGTTCTGTGTCTGACACCATTATACAAGATAGATTTGTGTTTAAATTCAATTGGTCGATTCTTCATATAATGAGGAGATTATGCCTATTTTTTTAGTATCTATCTAGCCAATGACGGTTTCAAGTGACTTCAATCCACGTTAACCAGATTTACCAACTGGCGTTTCCATTAAAGAGTTTAGCAAGTACTTGTAAGAAAGAAACGCAAATTACCGCACTACTATAGAAGCTAGAACTACAAAATCAGTTGGTGAAAAGAAACCAAAAACCTTTAAGTCTAGGAACATCAGAAGGCAAATTATGACCATATTGTGTTGCAAAATGTTCTCCACAACTCCGTTGTCAGAAAACCTCCCTTTATATCCAACAAATTCAACAATTGATGGTTGATACCCTTCGAGCTCAACGTGGTGGAGTCTTACAATCTTCACTTGTCTATTTTAAGCTTTATGACCCTCAAATTTCTCAATTTATTATGCCTACGTGTACTTGAAGCTCAACATGGTTGAGCTAACTTGTATATAACATCCCTTTTTCAATTCTTTGAATCCTCCAAAAGTGGTCATGAGCTTCACATGGATGTAAGATCTTAGTCAAGAAAGGAAGGGAAAGGGAAAAGGAAAAGAAGTAAAAGACACATTCCCTTTCAAGTTTCAGCATCTTAGGATATTTCCAAAGATACTGAACCACACATTCTTTCAATAAAGTAGTTTTGCATGTAGATCCATAACGTTGTCCAACTTAGCAACTATGCATTCTTCCAAAGATCATTTTCCGTAAAACCACTTCACGTAAATTAAAAGACAAAAAATTCCCAGGTCTTGCCTTATTCTGGCCAACTTTATCGTCATTTCTTAACTTATCAATCTGGAGTCCGATAATAAAGGACATGGCCCTTGTCATAAGTAAAAAGTGGATTGCAAACTTGCATGGACGTCGGCGAGAAGTTCAATTTTGCTTTTATACTCAAAATCATTTCATTCCTTTTTCTTGTGTTATGCACCTATCTATAGTACAATGGCCAACTTATAGGAAATAAGAAGAGGTTATTATGTCCAATGATAAGTAAAGTACGAAAATCTATAAAGCAATTATTTATCTTGAGGAAATTCTGTTTGCAGTATCTTTGAGACAGTTTCAGATATCAAGTACCTTGCCTCTTCACATATTTATTCGGATAATAAATCATAGTGAATTCTATCTGCCATCCTACTCCTTCTAAAGCGTGCCTTTGCGGCTTTTTTCCATGCTTAATGGAATGAGATCATGGTTGTTTGCTTTGAGTGAACTATGCTGCAATATATCCTACTAAGAAGTAGAACGTTTTTTACCAGCCTTTCTCTCTAGGGGCATGTATTCTTTTTGGCTTTTCTTGAACCCTGTATTTGCACATCTTTTAAACATTCCATTGTGTTTTATGTAGTTTCTTAGGATGGTAAAACACACATAGAACTACCTGTCGATAAAAGATAGCACGTGAGAAAGAAAAAAGAATGTTTATACTGCTAGTCTGCAACATTGCATACAAGTATAGAACTGTGAAACTCTCCCCAAATAGCGGCCTGAATCTGTTCAGAATGATGTCTCTACGACTATGAGATTGAAAGAGATGAATAAGTTGAGACAGTGTAGATTTTTTATATGAACACAGATAAAATGATTGTGACAGATGGTAAATTTTAACGAGCATTTGGTAAAGGGGCATAATTTGTGACTAAAGATTCACTATTAAAGGTCAGAGAATTATATATCAAGCTTGTACGTCTTGTATACATACCGTCAGTAATGTGATAAGGTTTTAACTTTCTTTTTTGGTCTTTTATTTACAAGATTCTATTGTTACTACATTCGAGCAGATATGGATCCCAAGTCTGTGACTGCATTAGATGTCACAATTATTCCAAATATAGATCCAATAGATATTGGGTTGGGTTCCTTAGAGAAGGGAAATGCTGTTCCTTCAGCAAAACCAAGGAAAAAGACGATGACATCGGCATATCTGAAGTATTTCGAAACAGCCATAGATGGGAAGAGCCGGAGGTGTAAATTTTGCGGGCAGAGCTATTCTATTGCTACTGCCACTGGTAATTTTCTTCCAGTGTTTATTTTTATTCTCTCTTACATGAAAACTCTATATTCAGAGATCCCAAGATGTAAACTGTAGTAGGAACAACAATCACTGTGAATCTGAAGTATTCAGTAGGAGGATGTGGATACTTTGTTTACTTTTCAGCTCAGGTTTTTGTTGTTATTGAGCATGTAAGTCAAGCAGGATTCTGATTTTGATTATCTACATTATGTCTATATTATATCGCTTGTATTGGTCTGCATAGTCCTTCAGGGCCCCGCCCTAGGGTTAGAAAACTTGGGTATTTTCTCTAGTACGGAATGGCAGTCAACATGCCAGCTATTCTTCTCTCATTGGACTTGTAAATCCTTTGCTCTTATTTGCTTCTCTCTTCCAACTCTCTCCCTATTCTTTAATTGACCAAAGCAGAGCACTCTATCCACTTCCTAATACTTGCGTCGATTTTCTGTTGCTGTTGTATCTGGAGAATATGTTTAGCCTGATTTTTAATATTCTGCCTCAATTTATCGTAGGCAACTTGGGGAGGCATCTTAGCAATCGACATCCTGGGTATGATAAAACTGGGGATTCTGCCATGACTCCTGTTGTACAACCTGTCACAGTTGCTAAGAAACCTCAGGTTCAAGTTAAGATGCCTCAGGTAGAGCTTGATCATTTGAACTGGTTACTTATCAAATGGCTCACTTTAGCATCACTTCCCACATCTACTCTGGAAGAAAAGTGGTTCAGAAACTCATTCAAGTTCCTTAATCAATCAGTACAAATTTGGCCTCTAGAAAAGTTCCAAGCAGTACTGCGTGATGTTTTTAGAAGCATGCAGGAAGAGGTCAGACTGGTTGTGGAGCAGGTTTCTTCTAAGGTTTCTATTACTCTCGACTTCTGGACTTCCTACTAGCAAATTCTTTACATGAGTGTTACATGCCAGTGGATTGACGTAAACTGGGCCTTACAGAAAGTTCTTCTGGATATCTGTCATATACCTAGCCCTTGTGGTAGTGCTGAAATACATTATGTTTTATCAAAAGTCATCAGGATGTATAGTATAGGTACTAGAATCATCTCTTGCACCCATGACAATAGTTCAAATGCTTTACATGCATGTCATACGCTGAAAGGTGATCTGGATAGTCAAAAAATGGCTCCCTTTTGCTATATCCCATGTGCTGCTCGTGCTCTGAATTCAATGATAGATGATGGATTAAGAACTACAAAGTCAGTAATCTTGAAGATCAGGGAGTTTGTGCTGTTAATGAATTTATCATCGGAAATCTCCGAGGATTTTATTCAATTTACTACAGCATATGAAGAAGGGAACTGGAAATTCCCTCTAGATCCATCAGCTCGGTGGAGTGGAAACTATCAGATGCTTGATGTTGCACGCAAGGTAATGTATCTCATCCTCCTGCGGAATCAATAATATATATATATATATATATATATATGAGTTAAACAGGCTTTGTCTCAACTGATAACCTGAGAACAAACATAGAAAGTGAAACCTGGTCTTGAGTTGGTTATATCACTAGGGTGATCCCGCAAGGTTACATTTGAGAGCATAATACTCCTGTACCGGCATGGCTTTTTCCTACCAAAACCATCTTTGATTTTGACTACTGCCCAAGCACCCCGAAAATTATTAATCTCGCTGATGATCATGGACATAATGAGACCAATAGAGAGAATAGGTTATACCTTGTTAGCTGGAAGCTTTGTTCTTATTGAATATAGCTTCAGAAACTGGTTAGCTACTAGTCACATATCTCAGAAGAATGTTTAATTTTGGTTATAACTAGTCACTTAGCTCAATCGTTCAACTTTGATTTACTCGAGTGGTGGATATTGTTTGATCATTGAGAAATAAATCCATATAACCGTAACAGAAATTCAGTATGGAGGGGAAAAAATGGGAATGGAATACCTGTGTTTTAACTATTTTCCATGGCTAATACTTTGTTTCAAGGATTGCATTTTCTCCTTCAGGCAAGTAAATCAATGGAAACTGTTATCAGAAAGTACGAGGAACAACTGGGCAGTAGGTTGCTGCTCAATTCTGCGGAGAAAAATTTTGTAACTATAATGCACAAGTATTTGGAACCCTTCTATAAGACCATTAACAACATGTACACAAATAGGGTGCTGACTATTGGACTTGTTCTCTTCTTCATGGATCATATTTCTGAGATGATTTTAACATGCAAAGAGTCCAGGCAAAGTCCAGATTGGCTCAAGAGTGCAGCCGAAGACATGGCCACCAAAGCTCAAAATTTCTGTGACCAGGTTTGCAATGTATTTACATACATGACTGCAATTCTTGATCCACGGATAAAAGTTGAACTCATGCCTGAAAATCTCAACTCGGAAAGTTATTTGGCGGAGGCAAGGAACCATTTCATGAGAAATTATTCTACCAGCTATTTTCCTTCTATAACCAGTTCATATACTGCTCAAGATATGGATGACGGAGGCAGTGTTTCTTTTGCTGAAGAAATTGCCCGTAAAAAACGAAGGGCAAGCATGACTTCTACAACCGATGAGCTTACTCAATATTTATCTGAACCACCAGCACCAATACCAACAGATGTTTTAGAGTGGTGGAAAGTGAATAGTTCAAGATATCCACGCTTGTCTATGATGGCTCGGGATTTCTTGTCTGTACAACCGACCGCTGTGCCTCCTGAAGACATTTTTTGTAGCAAGGGTGAGGATATTGATAGGCAGCGGTTTTCTACAGCTTTCGAAAATACCCAAACTTTGCTTTGTATAAAGTCTTGGATGCAACGTGGCATCAAAGTGAAGTATAAGTCCATGGAGATTGATTATGAAAGGTTGATGGCATTGGCAGCTTCTTCAGCAGCAGACAGCAGCAGTAGAAGTTTTGAAAAGAAGCAAAAATGACGTGCAATATAGTGTTGAAATCATGTATCAATGTAAACCAATTCACTGTAGAGCTCTCTTCTTCAGAAGCCTGCTTGTACGGTAAATACATTTGTAACTCAAATTTCATCTTCCTATTAATTATATTTCAAATGGTATTTTATGCCCTCAACCAAAGACCCAATTTTGGCCTAACACCATGGGTGGTACCACTGTGGTACCATATGAGGACGTGGCCAGCCAACAAGTCACGCCACATTGCCAATTAATCCCCCTCAGTTTCTGAATTTAAGAAAATAAAATAAAAGAAAAAGGAATTTGAACTCAGAATTTAACAATCTTTCACCTTCGTGCATTCATTTCCCCTGTCGGAGCAGCATGCGGCGAATCACCAAATCTCATCTCTGGTCGATTGCATTGGCCGCCGTCGTGAGAGGTACATGCCGTCCGTGAAGTTTGCGTCTTCAGTGATTTAGGTCATGAGAACAATTCCCAAATTCGGTGATTCAAGTCACGAGAAGAACCAAATCTAGCCCTGTTCACTCTCTTGCCACCCAACTGTAAGATTTACTTAGTTGAATTGATATTATCAGTGAAACCATGTCGAGTATTTTTGGGCTTCTCAGGCGTTTGATATGTCTGTTAGTTCTTTCATCCATTTCCTTTCAAAGTATTTTAGTTGGTAATTGATCTCGGGAGTTGTCCCTAACTTCAAGTTTTCATTTCTAATAGTGTGCACTTGGGTGGAGTTTTTGGTCACTGGAGAATAAGACGACCGAGCTGGGGCAAACCACGAGAGCTTGGGACACAACAACGGGAGATCCTTGCCTTAGATCTTTCGGTTCTTTGCGTTAGCACCCTAGAGTCCTCACTGGCATGAGAATTCCGGTTCACCGGCCGTTGATTTCAGGAGTGAGGTGGGGAGAGCGGGGACTGGGGTTTGGGATTTTGGGTTTGGATCGCGAATTATGTTCTGAAGCACAAGATTCCAAGTTCTGAAAAATTTAATATATTTTTTAAGGCCTCATGAATCTAGCATAGCACACCAGCTTCCCATTTAGTGTCATAGTTGTACCACATGTATGGGTCTAGAATCGGACTAATCAAAGACCACTAGTTAATGGCAAAATGGTTTTCTAGATTTTCGCCTTGCTGATATTTATATAGGAGGTTGAAACTTCGAATCAGTAAATTTCAGTCTCTCTCATCACTAAGAAATATCGGTTATTTCAATTTCTCACTAATAACAAATATCGGTTATGAAAGAAGAATATGCGGCACGATAGCAAGTGTTGATTATAAAGAAATACTTGGATCAATATTTAATTTTGTACCGACCAATTATGGCACCTTCTGTGTCCCAGGTAAGTGCATTGATACATGCCGCGTAACGGCACCTTCTACCCCATGTGAGTGTATGGATACACGTCATATGAAAATATCTATATGACCCACATCTATGCACCCACATGGGATATGATGCTTGAAATTTTTCACTTAATGGAAGTTATAGACTCAAGATTAGTTATCATCTATAGCAAAGATGGTAGAACAAGAACATTGCCACTTAATACAAAACGCATGTAATCTGGAATGAATTCTTTTATTGTTATACTAGTAAATCTTGAGTGAAAGTCTACATAGAGTAAAGGCGTAGTCAGGCGATGGTCGAAAGGATAGTCAAAACTTGACGATCCTTAATTGGAAGACTAATTTTTTTTTTTTTGGTTAATTTCTCAAAAGGCTAAAAAAGATTTTATTTATTTATTTATTACGTCGCTTATTATAGAGAGGATGAGATTAGTTTGCTGTAAAGCCCAAAGAAGTTATAGAGCACTACAGGCGAGCATTGGGCAAGATTTGTAAGTTGTGAATAAAAGACTTCATTCAAGTTATTATCTTTTAAAGCTTTTTAATCTACACACTCCGGCAAATTAAAGAGTAATTTGATCCGGTTCGTCTGAAAACTCACGGCGCCTGGATCCGAATGGGGCAGAAAAATTGTACCAGGTTGGCGGGCCAAATCGGGTAAGGTCATTTCATGATGTGGGTCGGCTCAACCTTGACACGACCCAACCCGCCCTATGAAGTGAAAATACGAAGAAAATTAAATTTTTTTAAAAACATAAGAGATTGTTTGATGCTCTTTATTTGTCAAAATGTAGAAAATTTATAATGAAAAAACAGGCAGAATGTGTAATCGGAATGTAAGAAACTGAAAAATATGTAGTTGTAATTAAATAGTTATTAGATTAAATATCAAATAAGTGGTAAGTAAAATTATAAATTGATAAAATAACGAGCATCAAACAAGCTCTAAATGGCGGAGAAACATTGCCCTGACCCGATTTTCTTACAAGTCAAGAGGAGGGAAAAATGTCCGTACGCCCAACCCGTCATGTTTCCAACCTCTACCGACAACGCTTAAAAGAAGAAAATGAAGTACTTATTTTTCTACAACTACTTTTCCATTTTTTAAAACATTGTAGCCCTTTTATTTTAGTTTATATATGACCAAAGAAGAGTGACTTGCCATTTTGTCTCTACATATGATAACCCACACATAAAAATACATTAGACATATGTTGACATGTATTTTTGACATGTAACATCACAAATTTGTCCTCTTTGGTGGGTCATACCCAAAGAGGACAAAATCGTGGTGTGCCTTTAGAGAAGACAAAATCGTGGTGTTATGTGTCAAAAATACACGCCAACATAAAAATGCGCGTTATAAGCCAATGAAGAAAATAGGGGTATAATAACTAGTGATTTTTTGGGTTGCTCGTCATACACATGTTACTTTATTATATGGACCAATGAAAAATAACTACATACAGTACCCCTATTGGGACTTGTCCTTCTTCTTTTTTGACACATTAGTTACATAGTATAATAACATGCCAACCTATTGGTAGTAGAGTGGAACTACAGCTGTATATATCTTTATTTACCATCATACTTTATGAGAATTGATAAATCAACTAACCTTTTTTTTTTTGAAAGGAAAATATCATTCTTGTCATTCAACATCAAAGGATCCCTCGAATTAAACCCGAGATAAAACAAGGAATACAGTCATGCCAATAGAGGTTACAACTACATGTAGTAGCATAGGCGGCAATAGCGTGGGCGAGCTGATTTACCTCTCTCGAGATATGCTCACAAGATCCACAATTACCACTAACAAGAAGATCACGAACCTCCTGAATGATAGCTAAATCAGGTGCAAAAAGATCTCTGCTCTTCAATCCTTGCACCACTCTGAGGGCATCTGTCTTTACCTTCGCAATAATCAAGATTTCTCTCGCGCGCAATCTTCAATCCCTCAATGATCGCCATAGATTCCGCTCACTCGGGCGCTATCACCCCTACACTTTTTACTGCAAAGGCCCTCTGAACCACTCCTTCATCGTCCAAGAGAATACCCCCTAGCCCATACACTCGTTCCTCTACTTGCAGGGCTACATCTGTATACAAAGTGATCCCCTTCCGATCTCTCTGTTTCCATTCAGCCATTTGGTCTGTTGTTCCTCTCCAGTACCGCCAGCCACCTTCTTCATTTAGGCTTGCGCGGCCTGGTCGGATTCCACACATAGAAGAATGGAGTCCCTCGTGTACTTGATGCCCACCAATCCTCTACCATTCCGCAACTGATTTCTGGGTTTCCAGATCATCCATGCTGTCACTTAAGCAAGTTCACGGTTGGATCGTGACATTGAGGGAAGCACACTCTAAAAATACAACCTAAAGTCCAAGCCACTGCCGTACCTCCCTCCTCCCTTCAAAAACTCCCATGAACCCACTTCTTTCCACACTTTCAAAACCCAATCACACTGGATGAAAGTATGGATGTCAGTTTCAACTGCATGGCACCGAGGGCAAAGAATTGATGCTCTAATATGACGCCGGTTTAGGTTCCTCTTTGTGGGAATGGCACCCTTGAGCAGGTGCCATACAAAATGTTGAATTCTTGGTGCTACCTCCAACTTCCAAATCTGATCCCATTAACCCTCATTCCCCTCAGCTCCTCGGCTGCTAGCCTAGTGAGGGATTTGTTAGACCATGTGGCAACCACTACGGACCGAGGTCCATTCGGAGTATAATGTCAAATAAGAAGGTCTGAGTGGCTACCATCTCCAATAGGAATCTCCAAAACACGATACTAGTCCACCGACCAAAAGGCATAAGTTATAAACTCCTCGTTCCACCCATTAGGCAATAAAATGTCTTACACTCTCTCAACACCTTGATGCCGTGGTGTGAAGGGTCGGAGATCATGCACCCCCGGAATCCATTTATCGTCCCAAATTCGGATATCGGACCCATTACCAACCCTCCACCTCGCTCATTTGTCAATAATATCTTCCCTCACAATAAATTGCACCACATATATGAGCACCCACTTTTCTCCCTCTGCCTCGAGGATACTCACTGCTAGAAAGTATTTGTGCTTCAAAATATGTCCAGCTAAGGAGTTGGGGTTGTGAAACAGTCTCCAAATTCGTTTTGCCAGTAAGCTTTGGTTGAATGCCTGAATATCTCGGAACCCCAGTCCTCCCAACGATGACCAACTAACCCATACAAGTTTCTTCTGTTGTGATGTATCGCCCCACCAAAACTTAGAGAAGAGACTTCTGATCTCATTACAAAGGTGTACCGACATTCTGAATAGACTCATAGTGTATGTAGGAATTGCTTGCAGAACATCCTTCAGCATCACCTTCCGCCTAGCACTAGAGAAGAATCCTCATTTCCAGTTCTTCGTACACTCCCAAATCTTCTCTTTTAAGCTATTGAAGGTCTGTACTTTATTTCTCCCCACAACTGCAGGAAGGCCCATATATTTATCATGTTGCCTCAGAATGTTATGCCAAGCAATTCATCAATATCCTCTCTTTGATCCCATTACCTAACCTATTTACAATACCTGGACAGTCAAATAAGCTATAATATTTTTACCATAAAACATGCTTGCATATTAAAAGAACAAAGTCAAAGGCCAAAGTTTCATCACCCAACACAATGTAAATTTGAGTGATGATAAACTTCCATGTAAATTTAGCATTACTAAGAATACAAAAACAAAATAACGGAGATATGCCATTACCTGAATAAAATAGAGCACTTCAGTTTTGACGCCTCTGAGAGTACTTTGTTTTAAGAGAGAATTACTATATGAGCTCCTCATTATACGCTGAAATCATCGTTCTTGGGCGATATTCAATGTTTTTCTGAGTTTTTTGCCCCTTTTTGAATGACAGTTTGTGAAGCCTACTTATGATTTGAAGGCTCCAATTTAAAGAGTGCTTTAAATCTATTCAAAATGTGTACAAATTGAGCCTCAGAGTAATTTAACTTCAGAATGGAAACAAAAAAATCCTTTAAACGATTGCACTAGCCATGTGTAAAATTTTCAATTTAAGTTACATTTCTGAACTTTGTCTTATCCTTGTAGAAATTATACACCAGAATAATACTTTCATTACAACATCGCAAAATATATAGAGTACAGTGACTTGTCTTACAAGAACCTACCATGATTGAATAAGGAAAATAATCACAAGAATATATGTAACAAATACAACAATTTACACCAAAAATACTTAAGGTAAATAATCAAGATTTATTGTCTTTGACACGTTTAGGTAATTCTTGAGTTGTTGACTTAACATGCCTCCGCAAGACGGAGCCTCCATTGGAGACGTCGATCTTGGACCAAACATGTGTAAATGTAGAAGAAGAGAGTGGCTTGGTGATAACATTCGCAAGCTGCTCTTTTGAGGAAATGTAAGACACTTGAAAAGCTCCAGTGGTAACATGATGCCGAACAAAGTGATAGTCTATAGCAATATGCTTCATTTTGGAGTGGAAAACCGGATTAGCTGATAAGTAGGTAGCCTCGAGATTATCACAGTACAAGGTAGGGCGAGACAGAAGTGAGACACGAAGTTCCTTAAGAAGATTGAGAAGCCATAAGATCTCAGCACAGCAAGAGGCAAGAGCACGATACTCAGCCTCAGTAGACGAGCGAGCCACTGTCTTTTATTTTTTAGAAGACCAAGATATGGGATTCCTACCAAGATAAAGAATATATGCTAATGTAGATGTACAATCATCAGAGTTACCAGCCCAGTCAGCATCAGAGAAAGCAGTAAGAGCTAAAGTCTGTGATTTTTTGAGAAAGAGACCATGATAGATAGTTCCTTTGAGATAACGAAGAAGGCGTTTGACAGCAGTCCATTGAGTTTCAGTAGGACGATGCATGAATTGAGACAACTTATTTACAGTAAAGGTAATGTCTGGACATGTAAAAGTGAGATATTGAAATGCCCCAATAGTTTGACGGTAGATAGTCGGATCAGTAGAGGGGGCAGAGTCATTGAGAGTGAGAGGCTGAGATGAAGACATAGGAGTGATACATTCTTTGGCACCAAGCATGTATGTACGGGCCAAAAGATCATGAATGTACTTGTGTTGAGTAAGAAGAGTACCAGAGGGTGTGGGAAGAACTTCAATTCCTAAAAAATAATTCAAATGACCAAGATTTTTTACGGAGAAACGAGAGGACAAGGCTTGAACGAAGGCATAAATGGCTGAAGGAGAATTGCCTGTGCTCTTCCGATCTCATCAACATAAACTAGAGAGTAGAGTTGGACAGTGCCTTTAAAGAAGAGGAATTACTAACGGAATTAGAAAAGCCATAGGAGAGGAGAAAATTCTTGAGTTCAGAGTACCAGGCACGAGGAGCTTGCTTTAGGCCATAGATGGCCTTGTGCAAAACGACAGACATGATGAGGATAAGTAGAGTCAGTAAAGCCATGTGGTTGGGCCATATATACTTCTTCAGATAGGGTTCCATGTAGAAAGACATTATTCACGTCTAGTTGATGAATAGGCCAACTGTAATGAAGAGCAAGAGAAAGAATAAGGCATATTGTAGTGGGTTTAATAACAGGACTAAAAGTATGGTGAAAATCAATGTCGGGACGTTGATGAAAACCTTTGGCAACTAGACGAGCTTTATGCCAAGAGATTGTTCCATCTGGATTTCTCTTGACCCGGAATACCCATTTACATCCAACAACATTTTGAGAGGAACTAGGAGGAACAAGTGTCCAAATGTGATTATGGAGTAAGGCATTAATTTCATCACTCATGGCTTGACGCCAATGAGGTGATTTCATGGCTTGAGTGACACATGTGGGTTCAAGAGATAATGGTATAGGATGTCGGGTAGAGGATTGATACACCTTTGGTTTAAAGATATTATTCTTAGCACGGGTAATCATGGGATGTCGGTTATGTATTGCTTAAGGAGAAGTAGAAGGAGCGGATGGCATGGATGTGTGGGACTTAGTTAGAGATATAGAGGAATAAGGAACGAGAACTGAGGGCCGAGAGGTACTGGAGGGACTGGAAGAGACGTCCATTGCGGCCTCGGCGGAAGAAGTTGGCAGAGGAGCAGTGGCAGGTGCGGGCAGAGCAGAATTGACAGGACAAGAACGCCGCATGTTGGTGGGTAATGTTGTGATGGGCAAAACATTGCTAGTAGTGGTATTAGATGGTGTTAAGACACAAGAAGAGATATAGACCTGCTTCTGGCAGCTAGATTGAGAAGGAAGAGTTGCTTTGGCAAAGGGAAACTTTTGTTCAATGAAATTGACATGACGGGACTCATAAATATGGCCGGTCATAAAGTCAAGGCAACGATATGCATTTTTGTTGGGGACATATCCAAGAAAGACACATGGACTAGACTTGGTTCTAATTTAGAGTGAACATAGGGTTTGAGCCATGGAAAACATAAACATCCGAAAACTTGAAGAGATATATAGTGAGGGGTTCTTTGATAAAGAACTTCATATGGGCATTTGTATTCTAGGACGGATGTAGGAAGTCTATTGATAAGATAGACCGCTGTTTGGAAAGCATAAGGCCGGTAAGTGTGAGGAACATGTGCTTGATGTAGTAATGTAAGATCGGCTTCCACTAGGTGACGATGTCGCCTTTCGGCCACACCATTATGTTGTGGCGTGTATGGGGGTGTTTGAAGATGTTGAATGCCGAATTTTTCAAGTTGGGATTTTAATGCCATAAATTCTCCGCCTCCATCTGTATAAAGTATTGTTATCTTAGCACAGAGAAGATTTTCTACTTTGGCTTTAAACACAGGAAAGATTGTACTTACATCATATTTTAATCTGAGGGGGAAAAACCATATGTATTTGGAGTAAAGATCCACAAAAATTAAATAAAATCGATAATCTTCATTAGAAATAACTGAACTTGATCCCCATACATCAGAATAAACTACGTCAAGTGGACCTCGACCCTTCAAACTAGAAACACCAAAAGGTAAACGATGACTTTTATTGCATTGACATGAGAAACAATGAAAATTAGAGAAAGTCTTAGTGATAGGTTTGAACACATCTAATTTGAATAAACGACTTATGGTAACCCAAGACGGGTGGCCTAAACGACAATGCCAGAGAGTAGGTGAATGAACATGTAGAGTATGGATGAATGGATTTTGTAATGGTGGTGGATGTGGCGGCCACTCATATAAATCATTAATGCTCCTACCGCGATACACTTCTGCCCCATGTGAATATCCTTCACGACAAACTAGAATGGAAAGAATTCAGCAGACATATTGTTAGTCCGACAAAATTGAGAAACATATATAATTTTTGTTTCTAAGGGAGGGAACACATAATATACGAGAAAGATTAAAATTTGTAGAAATAGTAGTAGAACCAATATGAGAGATAGAGTGACCCGTACCATCACCAAGAGTAACTTCTTCAGGACCATCATATGGAGAAGCAAGAGATAAATCTGATATATTGGAAGTGATATGATGAGTGGCCCTGGAATCCACTATCCAGTTGTGAGAAGAATTAGGAGAAGTATGTATATGATTGAGAGAAGGCCGATTTCCACGTTAAGGACGAAGCTCTGGAAATAAATCATAGCACTCTTTCACAATATGTCCTGTACGACCACACTATTGGTAGATTTTTGGAGACTGTTGCATGATGAATCGAGGGTCAGAGGAAGCTGCTGCTGGTCGTGAAAAAGGCCTGAAACCAGGGGTTGAAGAAGGTATTGGCAGAATGTCAGACGCTGCAGTTGGTGCAGGGGAGTTGTAGTTCCGACGCGGACGGTTGTTGCGGGGGTTGTTTAGCCTATTATATAATGTGTTCCGGGTCTGAGCAGTGTTAACTTCTGGAGGAGAAATATTGTGGATGGAGTCAACTTCCTTTAAATACAATTCATGGTCCACAAGCTTAACATAGAGCTCTTCAAACAGAACGAGTGTTTCATGGGATCGAATGTTACAACCCGAATTTTCTAAATTTAATTTTCTACTATACGCTCAAAGTCCAGGTTGTCAAATTGCTAAAATAAATAGATTAACTATTTGAGGACTTATGTGGAAATTATTATGGGTCAAGTGTCAATTTTCATTACTTAATTAAGTTGAGGGACCATGGGTGCAAATAAGGCTTAATGGGTGAGAAAAGTCTTGCAAATTCAAGACATACACAGTGGACGCGATTTTTGGCCAGAAACAGGAGAAATAGGAAAAGAAAAAGTAAAAGAAAAAGAAAAAAGAAAAAGGAGGAAGAAAATTGGGGGATTTGCACCTATTTGGCGTGATTTAACACACAAGCTTTTGGATTTCTTCCACGAATTCATAGAGGTAAGTAAATATGTGATTTTTAGGGTTTATGTATGGTGTATTGGATGTTGATTATACTGTTTAATTTCACAAATTGAGGCTTAATTATTGTTCTCTATGTCATTAGAATGATGGATTTTAACCTTGCAATTCGTATTATTTATTATTATGAGATTTTGCATAAACCCTAGATATGGAATTTGGGGATTTTGGTGAATTATGATTAATAATGGTGATTCATGGCATAATAGTGGTGGAAAATGAGTTGGAAAAATTTATGGATATGGATTCCCCCAAATGTACTTGAAAGTGGGTATTTGGAAGTTATGGTGTTACTAAGATTGAGAATTTGGTTTAAGAATATGAGTAATTTATGGCAATGGGAAATAGTAGAATGTTGGAAATTCGTGGGAGGTTGTAATATGTGAATTTTAGTGTTGTTGCACCTTTGAAGGATTTATGGCGGCATATTAAGTAATTATACCTTCTCGTAATTTCAGGTGGTGACGACGAGGTTGGGAAAGCCTATCAGCCACATTAGAGTGTAGCTATAAATTCTGTGAGTGGAAAAATTATTTTTCCAAATTATCTAGCCAAGTTTCTCATTTTATTTTAGTTAAAAGTTCATTATAAAATTTAAATTTAGCATGTTCCTTTCTATATCATTATGTGAATTTTCCATGAAATATCCAATTATATTACTATGTTTAGAGGAGAATTTTTAAAGGAGCATGCTTAGGTTATCTAAAATTTCTTCGGAAGCATGGTATGTTATGTTGAGATATTTTAAATAAGTATGATATAGCATGTTATGAAACTAAGGCAAAAGCATGATACATTATGTTACGGAATTTTTATGAAACGCATATTGTAAAGGCTATTTCAAAACCACCACAAGTACCTATGTGATTACCCACTCTGCACTGTTGTGATATGTTCTATAGTGTTAGACTACGTTTATGTATAAGTCTTTGGGACCCATTATTATGCACACATAAGCTTTGGGCCGTGTATGGTAATGTTAGCCTTGGGGCTTGCTCTGCGCACGTACGACTACGTTATGTTATGTTTATGTTGAGAAGTATACCTTGTACATCGAGATCACTCTGTACACATGGCTACTCTCAGTGGTACTTCTAGTGGGAACTTTTCAATATGTTATTATGTGTTTCAAAGCTTAATTTACAGTTTTTACACGAATTACCTGTGCTAGATCTCTTATTCAAATTCATTTGTAAAATCGTTTGCGTTGGATTATATATTATGTATCAAATAATTAAATGGAATTTCATAAATAAGTAACATGGAAAAACTACCTATGTGTATTTGCGAACTTATCCACTCATTGAGTTACAAGCTCATGTATTTTCTAACGTTTTCTTGTGATTGAGCTTGAGTAGGGTTGGATTGCCTGCGACCTTCAGATTTTACTACTACATTCTAGTTTGTACGACCCAACACGTTTTGTTATTTCATGAAATATTGACATTTTTCGCATTCTTTTAATTCTCATGTTAGCTAGAAAATCGAGTATTGAAAATGGTTTATTTCATTTTGATGTCGGACGAATTTCAAAACTATTTCACATTATTTTGGAGTTTTAATTGATGAATGGTGTTAGGAATCAATTTGTATATGTTTGGTTGTGGATTTTTAAATTTGTCACAGATGGGATAAGTCCATTTTGCAGGGGAAACTCTGTCAAAATTTCTATAAAATCATTTTAGTCCAAAGGTTTTATACATTTTCAAGACAAATTTAGTTTACCTTAGCAGTGGGTCCTGGTCAAACTGGTATCCATCGTCGGCGCACGCCACGTGTCAAGCCTAGTAGGATGGCTTGGGATGGGGCGTGTCATCGAAGGGCAGCAATAAGTTCCTTATAGGAAGATCCGAGCCCTCTTGTACAGTAAATAAGAAGATCTTCATCACCTGAAGGAGAACCAAGAGTAGTTAACTCATCTGATATAGTCTTGACCTGGAGGAGATAATCTGAGATTTGTTGAGTCCCACGAGTTAGTTTGGAGAGTTTATCTTTGAGGTAGATAATATGTGACGAGACCAAGCATCTGCACTAGTGGTGGAAGAAGAAACCAGAGGGATGACACTTTCTCACAGAGATGAGAGAATGGCATGCAACAGTAGTTGACCATGACGTTTCCACAACAAATATGTGGGATTAGAATTTTGGACATTGTTCACTGTAATATGTTCTTCTGGACTCTTAAGAGTACCATCGACATACCCGAGAAGATCGAGTCCAAAGAGGAGTGAATAAAGTTGTACTTTCCAGGAGAAGTAATTCAAAGAGGTGAGTTTAAGTGTAACTTGGGTAGATGAATGGATGAGAGGAGATGATGGTAAAACCGTGTTACTAGTCACTGTTTGAGTGGAGGGTTGTAGAGTCTTCTGCCATCAATCAAAAGAAGGAAAAGGAACGACTGTAATTTTTTTTTACTTGGGTGCTCGTTGGAGCTAGGGTTGCTCTGATACCATGTAGAAATTATAGACCAGAATAATACTTTCATTACAACATCGCAAAATATATAGAGTACACTGACTTGTCTTACAAGAACCTACCATGATTGAATAAGGAAAATAATCACAAGAATATATGTAACAAATACAACAATTTACACCAAAAATACTTAAGGTAAATAATCAAGATTTATTGTCTTTGACACATTCCAGTAATTCTTGAGTTGTTGACTTAACAATCCTCTCTTTTGATCTTCCAACTTGAAATAGCTCTAATATCGTCCTTTGAGTTTTCAAGTCCTTCAAATTGGCCACTCAATTTTTATCACCTTCAAAGCATCTGTTCAGATCTCGTCTACTTGATTGTTGTGTACTTGTGTTTAACCCATAAAAGTCCATCCTAAATTGCCAAAGCTTCCGCTACTTCAACATTGAAATTTCCCACCAATTTCTTCACGCAAGCGATTTTAATGGTTCGGGAGCATAGCTAGAAGATGGTAGACTAAAACTTTGATGACTTCTAGTCGAAACACTAAAAAAAATTTTCTAAAAGGATTTTGTTTTTAAAAGAAAACGGGGTAGTGGGTGAAGAGGGTGGCTACCCCTTGCCTTTGCCCGACCCTTCTGACTACGAATAACTGCACCTGTACACTGGGTAGTCGAAACTTAATGGAACGATGTCAAGATATGCCCAGCAGAGCCGGCATGGCCATATTCCATTGATGCTCTATTCCACGGTGAAAGGTATCATTCTCGTTATTTGAAATTGCCCAAACGCGCATACAGATTTTCAAAATAACAAAAAAATGATGTAGAACAATGTTCGAGTGGACAATAAAGAGTTGGATCAAAAAGGGCAAAATCATAATTTTGGCAATTTGGCGTTCAATCTCCAATTTGGGTTTGATAATACCATTCAAGAAGTGGAACAACGAGGCCAACAAAACTCACCACCCTACGTAACCATAGACTTCGACTATGAAAAATTATTTAGACCTTCGAAATCCACTTTTATTATTTATTTATTTTCCTATCTTCGTTTGGTATTCTTCAAACTGCCATTCCCTAGAGCTTAGTTTAGAGTACTATTAGGCTGTTTTAAATATTTCAGCCATATTGTTTGATTAATTAATAAAAAAAATTGCGAGTACTTCTTTTATATGTGGATTCTAAATTTGCTTTCCTTTACAAAGTTTTTGTTTCAATTCTTTGTTTAGTGTTGCCTCAAAAAATAGCTGAATGTAAAGTGTTTTGGTCACTTAGATATTTTTTCCTGAATTTAACATAAAAGTCGGAGAGTTTGAGTGGAATTATTTTCCATATTCATAGACAATAATTTTTGGACAGAAATGCTTTATTTGGTCGTCAAATGATTTATATACTTTTGCCAATTTTTGATAAGAAAATAACACAAAGTAACGTGAGTGTAGATTTGGTACCAAATGCTCGAGTTGCTAACATAATATATAGATTTAGACCATCAATATTCCAAACCAAGTGTGCCAATTATTAAAAGGCTAATGATTTAAAAAGAAAAAGAAAAAGAAAAAGTGAAAAGATATTGGGGCCTTAAACATAGAAATGAACAGATATTTTAATGTAATAAAAATGTGGTGCAACAAATAGAAAATATGATGTGAATATAAACAACTTCATTTCGATGATCCTTGAAATTGAAGAAATTTGGTTGCAAGAGCGAGCACCCTTGAAATTGAAGGATCGATGATCCCAAACAACTTCATTTCGATTCAACCATAAAACCCGGCAAAGCATGCCCATGAGATTGTGTTTTTCTCTGTTCAAATTATATACGGCATAAAGCCAGTCAGTAAAAGAATTCATCACCAAAGAAGCCCTAGCTGTCTAAACTTGACTGGCAAATTCACATTGAATAAAGCTAAGCAAAACTGACAAAGATGCCATCAACACGCCTAAAAATTAGTTGGTCAGTCGTAGGGAGCACACTAGCTGTTGCTCTCCGGAGAGTATTCTTCACTTTCCCCAGAATTTTCAAAGCCCAAAGACGACTCCATATTAGAAGGGGGCTGTTGGAAGATATCTGGTCGAGAGTAAATATTTTCAATTGAGTAAAATAATTATAAAAAACAGAGAGATATCATGTATTCTCTTTATTTAAACTAGAATTTGCAGTTATGCGTTACACAGAAAGTCTAAAAGAAATAAAAGTTCTCAACGAAAATTATACAACATTTTAATAAATTATTGACACAGCATTTGAGAAAATCTCCAAATATATATATATATATATAAAAATAAGAATTGGGAGTCTTATATATTTTTTTTCCCGTCAATTATATGGCGTTTTAAGATTACTGATGACATCATTGTTGATGTCATCTAATGAGTATTTTTTTAAAATAATTTATTTTATATTCTTTTTATTGATATATCATACTCTCCCCAAAATTGAATGAAATTTTGACCCATTTTCCTCCATTTTTCTTTTTGATTCTTCTTGATTCTCCAATTCTAAAATTTTTGATTAAATCTTTGAATTCTTGCAATCTAATTAGGTGTTATTTTAATCCATTTTCTTGATTCGTCTTGAGGGTTTTTTATGACATCACCGTTTAAGTCATCTAATGAGTTTTTTTTTGGCCCATTTTCCTCCATTTTCCTTTTTTATTCTTCTTGATTCTCCAATTTCAAAATTTTTGATTAAATCTTTGAATTCTTGCAATCTAATGAAGTGTTTTTTTAATCAATTTTCTTGATTCGTCTTGAGGTTGTTTTATGACAACATCGTTTATGTCATCTAATGAGTTTTTTTCATTTTTTTTTTAAAAAATCATTTTATATTCCCCTACTTTCCCCAAAACTGAACAAATTTTTGGCCAATTTTCTTCCATTTTCCTTTTTTATTCTTCTTTCTTCTCCATTCTTGAAATTTTTTATTAAATCTTTGAATTTTTGCAATCAAATGAGGTGTTTTTTTAATCCATTTTGTTGATTCTTCTTAAGGTGTTTTATTTTATTATTATTTTTTTGTCTGAATACTATTATTATATGTAAGCTAAATTTGTTTATAAAATTTGAGTTAACTGATTATCAAAAACTCATGATCAAATTTTGCGCTCTACTAATTAGAATTTCTAACTATTTAACATTTATTATTTATATTGTTTATTATATTATTATACTATCGAACACAACCATCTTTTTTTCCTATTGTTATATGGACCATAAATGTGCACAAATCACTTTCTAATCAACTACTTAATAATTTATAGAAATACTAGCCAACATGCGTATAACGAAAAAGTTCTTTTTTTTTTCAATTTTCTTTTAATTCACTACTACTATACGATGTCGAATGCTTACAAAATACGAGTTTAAATTAACTATCGAATAATTATGTAATGAAGTACAAAAACTTAAATTAATTATTTTTTAATTTTAATATTTTTGTTTGATTTTAAGAAATTGTTAACTAAAAATCTTCTTCTTCCTTCTTCTTTTTTTAATATAAGCTTTAAGATCTTACTAATTTCTATCTAGTATAAATTAGTAAATGAGTCATATACTTAATATGTGTTTTTTGTATCCTATCTTCTTTGAATTTTAATTTTTACCTTTCATACTAATAAATTTTTTCCTAAATGCAGGATCAGAAATCATAAAGAAGCTTTGGTATTTATTGTAGCTTTATGTCATTTACTTTGTTAAAATCACTACCAAATTTTATGGGTTGTATATTTGACAGTGTATTCTAATTATCGTTACATGTACATTATTATTATTATGTCATACGTTTGGAAAATTAATGGAGAAGAAACTTATAGTAATATTTTGCACATCATGAAGTCCTACGCCTTTGAATAAAAGTAAACCGAATATATCTTAGTAATTTTTAAATTTTGGTATTTTGTACTTTTTTTAATTTTTTTTATTTTTAATGAATGTTTCATACACATTGACTATGCAAATTTGTATATGTTATCATTAAATTTATTATTGCTAATGTTTTTCTGTACAATCTAATAATAATAATAATAATAATAAACAAATTTGATATGGTTAACTTGTTTAATACAATAAAAAATCATGCTATTAAATAGAGAGGGCCCACTCATGGCTTAATATTCAAACTAATCAAATAAAGACTACAAATCATTATTTTATGCTCCACTTTCTTTCATATCTAATCTATTCCATTCCACCAATTAAGCACATCCTTTTTAGTCCTTTTTGCTCTTTAATTCTCTCTCGGGTACAATTCTGTTCTGCCATTCCACTTTTGCACTTCTTTTCATGGGAAAACTTCACTTTAGGTCCTTAAGCTTTTCAAAACGTGTAAATGGATCTCAAACATTTTGTTTTCACATCAATATCTCTAACTTTGGCTGAATAGGAGTTCATAAATTTAATCTTATCTTGACCGTTAACATAAATGAAAATCTTACCGTTAATTGTTTTAATTATTCTAAATAAAAATTAACTATATGTAACTTTGTTACCGTTAAAAATAAGTTTCTAAAAGAAAAAAAGTCAAGGGCTACACTCAAGGAATTTTAAGATTGAAATTTGTCGTCAAGTCCTCGTCTAAGGAGCAATTGTATTCACTTTTTTTTTTTTCCTTTTTTCCATCTTTTTATTGGTGATATGAATGAATAAAATGAAGGCATGAAGTTTTCAAAAAAAAATAATAAAAATAAAAATAAAAATAAAAATAAAAATGAAGACATGTAACCTAAAAATTTCACAAGTGTTCGATTCTCATTCTATTGTTTTCCCATTTTTTCACTAATGAATTGATTTGATAATAACTACTTTACTTGAACCATACAATTTGTATGGGTTACTAAAATCCAAACATTTTTTTCACATCATTATTGTAAGTTCTTTGTCACAATTGTCAATAAAAAAGGTCTAAATATAGATTTAAAAGAATGTATTAGCCACTGTTATAAAAAGTTGACTTGGATAAAATTTAGTTGGAACTTATGCTTGAAATTTAAACTTCATGTTTTGTCAAACCTGATACTTTATCACGGGTTGATACAATTTATTACAGTTTTTAGTGCACCTAGGAGCGCCTAAAACAATAATATGCTTGGTCTCGATATTTTTTCGTAGCTTACATTCTTTAGAGTTCTAATTATAAGAGAACGAAAAAATTGACATGTAGGAGGTGTTTCGTTTTAGTGTCTTTTATAATTTTACTAATTGCTTGATTTGTTGAGTGTGTGGTTTTTTTTACCATACATTTTATAGAGCTCAAATCTCTTCCCCACTCATTTTATTAACGTATTATTTTTCAGGTAGTTAATAAGTTAAACTTTATATATATATATATACATATATATATTTTGAAAAGAGTTAAACTTTATTTTTAATTACATATTTTCATATAAAATTTTCTTTTACTTTACACTATAACTTCTCTCTCCTTTTCTATCATAGAATCTCTTTCAGAAAATTCTTTAGGATTATAGTTTATCATCACGGGATGCAAAGGAGTTTTCTTTCTAATTTTTAGTCAATGGCAAAAAGAAAAAATTCCTCCAGCATGTAGAATTCTCTACTATTGTTTTTTTTTTCCAATTGAATATCATACCAGCAACATTTCCTGTTTTTAATCTTAGTATCTTCTATTTGAAAAAAAAGGCAGTATTTCATACTATTATAATGAACGAAAACTTTCAAGTACAAGTTCAATAGTACTGTATGATATCATTCGTTGGCCTTACTTTTTAAATGAATTAATAAAAAACATAATTGACCCTATTAGTATGTGTCAATTATCTTGTTCAAAGCATGTGCGTTCACTCCGCTTGGAAACTATTTTTAATTGTGGTAATTTATAAATAGATTTAAAGTTTAAATTTTGTACAGATATCGTCACGTAATGATTTTATATAGAGGTAATGATTAAATTGATGTGAAAAATTACATAATGTTAAATATGTGACTTGACGTTGTATTATCATGTGATAAAAATTTAAAATTTAAATTGATTAATAAATAATGGTAATTTTTAAATAGTAACCAAACAAATCATCACCAATGAATGGCACTCAATGGCAGAGCGACCTAGGATGAAATTTTTTAGAAGAGCCTAGTGGACAGTGGTAAAGTCAAACTCTTTTAACTAATGGTGTGTGATAAGTTGGATTTGCAGCAAGTCAAATTGCCAGCATCAAAATATCGGTGCATTCTATGAAGTTCATTAGACATTATAGATACAGTAGATGCTGTGGCAATGGATGCTATGGTGTTCTCCTATAGAGTCTATTAGACACAATTGGATGCAGCGACAATCCCTTATTAGACACATTGGGGTGTCTATCACATAATCTATTGAACACCATAAATTGTGTCCAATAGACTTTATAAAAGGACTATCAAAATGCCTCAATGGAGTCCCTGGACTCCACTGGCCCCAAATGGCTCTGCCACTCATGGTGCTATAAAATATTATATGAATGGCCCCCAGGGATATGGCGCAGTGACAAAAGGTGAGCCTGTAGATGGCGGTGCCCCACCGTGAGGTCACATGTTTGATTCCTAGCTGTTGCGTTGCACATCTCACGATTTACCTCTTCCACAGAGTCTCAGGGTAGGGGCTATGGGGGCACTCGTGATGAGGCGTCATAAAAAAATATCATATGAATGAGATTATATGGTGTCATGCAGTGATTTGACGTGCATCACGATATGTCAATGGAGTTCTTGGATGGTATATCGCAGCACCATATGGATGACGATTGACGTATTCTGATACACGTTACATAACTGTATGACATCATATAATGCCATATTTATGTGTATGATGTGACGTATTAAATAACACGTCTGACACGCCACTCAAGTATCTAGCAGTATAATGCCACAAAATGCAAGAAGACATATGAGATTAGATGATTACTCATATTTATAGTTGATTCATGAGTAGCTTTTTACATGTAAAAATAATCCACTGTCACGCATCTGACGGTGTTATGTATAATACCGCGAGACGTCCGCCATTATCATACACTATTTATTTATAATGCAACCATACATCCGCTAGATCCTCTTATATGGTGTGTCAAATCACACACACCTAACACACTATACAGACATCTGTTGACATGCCCATATTTGATCCTCTTTATCAAAATACATGGCTTTGTTTAAAAAGAGACGGGATTTTAAATGTATTTAAAATTTAAATTTTGTATATGTGTCGGCATTTGATTGTGCTATTTGGGGATAATGATTAAAATGATATGAGAGTTCACATCACATCAGAGATGTGATTAAATGTAGTGTTGTCATGTGTTTAAAATTTAAAATTTAAATTAGTTGATAAATTTAATGTATTTTTAATTAGTTGCCAAACACAGTGAGTAATCCTACATATCACTGATTTTGACTATTGATTTGATAATTACTCATATATAATCATAAATCTCAAACTTTTATTAAATCTATATCACTCATTTCACCTCTTTATAATTTTTCTTTATAAATTAACTAGCATAAATTAAATTAAACAGAGCAAGTGAGACATGGGCCATGGCAGTTGGCCAAATGGCAGGCCTCCCCTTCCAAAACCACACATCTCGATGCGAGTCCCTCTCTCTCTCTCTGTCTCTCTGTGACAAACCCACACCACAGTCTCAAGGCGCCATTCACTCAAAACACATTTATTGAGCAATTCCGTCAATAACCCCAGACTTTGCCGCTACTCCAAGTGACCAGTAAGCAACTCAACTATTATTACTCTTGTTTCTGAATATTGTGCCAGCCCTCCCCTGCACGGCGGCGCCACCATGCCGGTGGTGGTTGCAGACAGGTCAACAATAGCAGAACCCGTTAGATGCAGAAAACCCAGAAGCTGTAACCATCCTTTGACCACCGCAGAAGCAGATCCAAGCACTACCACACGCTCCAAAGTCACCATTTCCTCTCTCCTTTCCTCTTCCTCCTCCGCCACTAATGACAAAGTCATCGGCACAGCCGCTATCACCTCCAAGAAGAAGAATTTCACATCCTCGACATTCAGAGGACTGGGTTGCACTGCCTCCTCGCAGGTCTCTGTGCCTGCAGTTATAAGGACCTCGGCCAATTGGGATTCCGGTAAAGTGATGAAAAAGAAAAAATTGAAAAGCAAGAAGGGCAAGCTACCAAGTAATAATGCTGCTTCTTCTGTTAATGCTATGAACAATGGCATCAATGCCATTAACCCACCTTCGTCATCATCGCAATCGTCACTGTCCTTGGCGTTGTCATCAAGTTGTGTCGGCGTGCCTGATGTTTGGTGTGGTCCTGGGATTGGGGTCACCAGGGATGCTGCATCTGTGGATTGTGTTGTTTCAAGAAGGCCTCCAGCCACTACCCGAGGCAAAGTTGATGGGGTCGACCGGATTAATCAAAACCAAAGGGAGGTAATTTTACATTTCTTCTACATCGTTTTTCTTTTTTTTTTCTTTTTAAAGGTTTAGTTAATTGACTATGTCTACATTACTTTTCTGCAGACAACGTCTTTCCGAATCCTACACAATTTTACACTTTTTTTTTTTGTCTTTTTCCTTATTCTTTGTGAACTTTGTGTTTTTTGTCTGTATGTGAGAGACACACAGCGAAATAGGGTAGATGACTTGGTATTATTTGAATTTGCCCTTTATCTTTAGTTCACACTGATCTTGGTTTGGCATTATTGATTGTAATGCTTTTAGTCCATATATTCAGAGTGGTATTTTGATCCGAAGACGTCATAGTTTTTTTTGCTTAAGAGTTTTGGTTCAATATCAAATTACGATTTTAGAAAGTTTGGTCAGTTACTGTACTCAATCAACTTGATTCTTAAGGTCCATCTTTTATCCCGTTACACTACATTGCCATATAAACATGGTATGTTGTCTTCCCTAATTACCCCTTGAGGGAAAGGAAGAGGTTCTCATGGGGAGCCTATTTTAGTTAGTACCTCAATCAGTATAGGCCTTCTGATGCATGTCCCAGGAGCTAGACCCCCATCTGTTTGACTAGCCTGTCTAGAAATACTTCCTGTAACTTGGTCCCATAAAGCAAAATGATAGGAATAAATGTTATGCAGCACTTTTAAGTCAATAGTGATTCGATGAATAGATAAAAGATTGAACTTTAGGCACATGTATCCCTGATATCAATAAGGACCTATGTGAGTGCCGTACATCTTTCGGTACCTTTAATTTGAGGGCATGCCTAATATTTGGTAAATTGGTAGATGAGTGCATCGTATTATAGGTTGTGTTGAAGTCGATAACTGACTAAGAAAACAGTTGACTCAGACAAATAATGACATATGAGATACCTGCTTCACACTGCCTGGGAGCTTGAAGCACTTGGTGTAGCCATGTGAGTCATTGAGTCAGTTTTTCATTTATGTGATTATTAATCAGATAGGTTAAAATGAGGGATGCTTCCAGCATCACAAAGGAATTTGTCTAATACATATGAACATATTGTGGAGTTAAATTTTTAATTACATATTTTAATAGATCCAAGTTATAACTTAATATACAGGTAATGAAGGAAAGACAAAGAATAATTCATTTGCGTATTTATCTTTTTAATGAGGAGAACATGGATATTCCATTGAAGTCATGTTCTAGTAATTAAAATCATGCTGCAATCCAAGTTATGGAAAAGTCAAATGGCATTTTGGTAGGCATATGGTCGGTTTGAATCTTAATATAGCTGTTGTGACAGTTTCTCAATTTACGTGATAATCATATATGTTTAGAATTAGACATGCTTTTAGTATCATAGAGGAGTTGCTCGAAGATGGACTGGGAACATGTTTTGAAGTTATATGACATTATGGAATAGTTCTATGTCATAACTTAGTATAAAACCCATAGAGCTTAATGAAGGATACACAAAGAACCATGTATTTGGCATATTGTTCTTTTAATGAGATATTATACTAAATTCAAGTCCTATTTATTAAGATTGTGTTTAAACCCATATCATAAAACAGTCCAATTGTATTCTGATAGAAATCTGGTCAGGTAATATTAAAACAAGTTGTAGAAAAACTTGGTCAAAAAAGCGTGGTTCTAATCTCAGAATTTCTGTAAGTTGAAATCTTCTAATATTTTGTGTTCTGAAATGATTTGAGTCCTAGCATTTAGGACTTTTGTGTCTCAAATATGTAAATCAAGATGATTTGAACAATTTCTATTTTGGGATAGAAATAGAAGAACTGGCTAAGTTCGAATCCAAGTATTTGTGGCTCACTTTCAATGACATAAAACATTATAAAAACATTGACTGAGACAGCGAGTTATGATCCATGTTTTAAAAGACAAGTGTTACAGAGCTTTGATTAAATTAACTATGCTTAATAGTTCCCAGTAGTGGGCTCCTAAAGCTTGCTATCGCTCAAAATTTCGATGAGACACTGAAGATGCTAAGCCTAGGATGGATTTATGTTGTATGGTCATACTTAAATGGATAACATGAGAAATGAGAATATGCCTCAAACTTGTTTATGTTGAACCAAGTCAAGATAAAATGATAGAGGGATAATTTAGGTGGTAGGTGTCGTGTTTTGTGTTGATCTAGAGAGACCCTCAGTCGTTCTTTGCTACAGTAAGCTAGATGAGTTAGGGGCAGACCAAGGTTAACATAAAATGTTGTAGTTGCTGCGAGTTTGTTGCTTTAGATAAGATGGGGGTTTGGTCCGGTTGAACCGTGGAACCCAGCCATCCAACCCGAACCAATTGGTTTTGGTCGGGTTGAACACCCCCCACCCCGAAAAATAAAAGAAGAAAAGAAAAAGAAAGTAAAAAAGGTGAACTCGAGAAAACCAACCTAAAATAGGAAAAACTGACTGAAACAACCCAAACCGAATTGGTCTTGGTTTGCAATTTTGCTGAACCAGTTTGGTTGGCTAGGTTTTGGGCTGGCCCAGAACCCAAACCTAACCGACCCATGCCCGCCCTACTTTTTACATGTTTAATACCCGGTCCAGTAACGAACAAAGCAGATTGGGGAAAGAACTTATATAAGTAGCCGTAGCTGACCTTAATTTATTTAGAACAAATCATATGTTATATTCTGTCATATGATCATTTGCTACCTACAAAAGAGATTACGGAGGCTGAAGGCATCTGTTTGGGAGTTAATTATTTGAATTCAAATGACCGTCAACCCACTTTCTAATGACTGCATGTTGAATCAGCCCACATGGATGTCGAATTGCCCAACATCCAATAGGTTCTATGTTGTCAGTTGTCAAAGTTTCCATTTTGTTGTTTCATGCAGCTATTTCGTTCTCCAACTGTATTTTTGAATGGTCGTTCCCACTTCTGTGTTGCTTTGTGTTATATTTATCTCAGTTTCTGTTTCTGCTTAAGTCCTCTGTTTCTTTTGACTCTTTTGTAATGCTTCATGAATCATGATGTTAAGAATTGAAGTTCATTTTGTTGCTTTTCAGTTTTTGAGTGAATGTATTGTATGCTAATATGGTTCTTATTTTATGCAAACTATAGCTTGATTTACTTTTATTGGTTGACAGCGTTCATGTACCATGAGGAGGATAGTAAACCGTGAAGATCTCTTTTTCCTTGATCCTGAAATTGCTTTAGAAGTACCAAACTCTCGAGTAGATGACTTGGGATCTAGACGTCATGCTAGACATGGTTTTTCAGCAGGACTTGCAGAGGTTTGTTAACTTTATCTTTTGTAGTTGGAATAGCCCTTTTCTTTAAGATTCCGAGATGTTTCCTAGCTAATGTTCTTTTAATTTTATTCAGTGAACTGAATTTTCCACAATTTTTTGGCAATGGAAGTTTTGTTTATACTGGAGATTACGTTTCTTTCATGATCACATATAAAATCTACACAATTCAAAAATAGATGCTGTAATTGAGCTTTTTGAACCCATGACGCAAATGAGAGCTCTGCGAGTTGCCAAGTTCAAATAAGAAGTTACGAGAGCACTTTACATGAAATTCTTTAAGGGGAGGTTTCTTTGTGAGTCTGCTGGTAAAATGTTGGAATCATCACGTTTGATTGAGTGGAAGCTCCACCTGGCAACAATGCCATGTGTATAATGCTGAAGAAAATAGATGGTACTGATGTACCAGAGACCCTGAATGAATTTAAATCTTATTACAGTTTATTTTTCTTATGCATGAACATGTAGAGTTCTATCTTAGAACATTAGATTGAACTGTATCGCAACCTTATAACCGAGGAAATGCTTAATTTGACATGATTCTGTCGAACCAACACAAGTTTGAAATAAAATTGACTCAGAACAATGAGAATCTCGCATTTAACTCTGTAAGATTTCTACTATTGTTAACCAAGTATTAACCTTGAGGAATATCTGACCTTTTTGCATAGAGTATAATGATTTTCCTTAAAGACCAAAGATAGCCTTCTTGTTGGTTTATGGAGGAAACTCTTCCTGGATTTCTCTAGTGCAACCCGGTTAAATGTTTCCTTGCCTGTGTTATTTTGCAGAAAACCTTGGTACCCGCTGGAGTAAGATTAGCTAGTCAAATTGGAAATTTACTTAATTTGCTAGTTGAATGGTTAGTCTATAGACAACTCACATGTAAACGGATTTTTAATCCTGAATGGTAACTGCAGTAGACTGCTGCAAACTCGTTTCATATCATATATTTCAAAGAAGATATTGTGAGAGGGGAGTTGTGCTTCTAAGGAGAGAAGTCTGTGATGATGGACTTACACATCTATGAATCTCCATCAGTTTGTCTGTGGATACTCTTTGTGCTTGTGTTGCTAGAAGTTTTATTCTTTTGCAGATCATCATGCTCCAAAGCAGTCTTCTAATCGGAGGAAGATCAGATGGACTGGATCAATATGGGGATTGGAGACTTGATGTTGATAGTATGTCATATGAGGTGTGTAAAACATGAATGTGTTTGTTTCCTAACATTCTCTTTTCCTTAAACTTCTCAAACACACATTATGGAATCTTACATAACTGATAATGTCATCAATTTGTGTGAGAAACAGGAATTACTTGAACTTGGTGAGAGAATTGGTCATGTGAGCACTGGACTTAGGGAAGATGAAATAACTCACTGTTTGAGGAGAACAAAGCTTGGATCATATCTTCCAACAGAAATGGAAAGGAAATGCAGCATATGCCAGGTTGGACTATCAGAAATTTATTTCTAGCCTCCTTTTTTTTTTTTGTGGAGTTCCTGATATTTTTCTTTTTCACTTTTGGGTTGTTTGTATTTTTGTTGTATTAAAACATTTGACGTTCTTCTGCTAGGAGGATTATGAACCTGATGATGAGATGGGGAAACTGAACTGTGGACACTTTTATCATACCCATTGCATAAAGGAGTGGCTTGTGCATAAAAACATCTGCCCCATCTGTAAAACGGCAGCCATCTCCCAGACCTAGAGAACCTACAAAACGCCCTACAGCGCCATTCATTCATGCTGTTTCTTTGTTTGTTCACAAGATTTTTCATCGGCATCAAATCCAAGATCATGTTTTGATGTGGTGAAGTGGTGCATTTATATTAAATGGCCCCTGTTGATTGAATGTGGAAACTCGAAGTTTCATTGAGATTGCTATAAGTTGAATGGTTCTGCAATTTGTCGAACTTCCAGAGAATTTACAATGCCTGTATAAATGAGTTCTAATATTTGGTTCTGTTGAGGCTGAAGAATTGTTATGTGTGTTAAAAAACTGATGAGATTTGAGCTGAAACCCGAAATGTTCTCTCTTCATTCTGCTAATGTATGTTTCTACTTTTCATTATTTTTCTTGCACCATAAGAGAATTCATTGCATTAGATCGAGCAGAGAAAAATATATGATCCGGTAGTTTATGTTCCTAATGAATGTTTGGCTTGGTACCATGAAATGAAATCTATAAAAATGCTGGCACTGTATCATTTCTTGAGATTGCGTCTTCTCAATGCCCAGAATTTACTGCTAGTTGTATAAATTGCAATTTTTCTAAAGAAACGACGAGGGCTTCTTATTAAGGAGCTAAGGGAGTAGTTTTACAAAATCAATATTGATTCATGTTAATTCTTACATTTTATAATTTTGTTGGTTTCTTAACATGAATTAACATTGGTTCTTTGGAATTTCAAGGAGCTAAGGAGCTCACAATTGTAAACTACAGTGGTTTCTTGCTTTTTACAACCGCAGGCTCCTTAATGTAAGGATCCCACATTGTTTCTTTAAAAAAATTTAGTAATTGACACATGAAACCAATGAATAATTCTAATGGGACAAAGTTAGTAATAAAAAGTTTGATAAAGTTGACATGTGGCTTGTGTAATTGGTGCTGATGTAAAAGTGATGTGGTGTGTTGAAAAACAAGATCGCGTCATGTGTCAGTTTTGTTAGATTTTTTGTTAGTTGTTTTGTCCATGTAGCATAACCCGAAACCAATTTATGAAAATCATATAGTTTGATCTTTAATTTGTGCAAAAATTTACAGATTAGTATCATATATCTAATTTATACTAGTAGAACTTATTGATTTTCTAGGATTGTAATCAAAAGCACCTCCTAGATGTGCATGCCACGTTTTCAAAGCACGTGGCATTCATTTGTGCATCCACATGCGACAGAAGGAGCCGCACACCCCTAGGATGTATCTTGACATAATTGTGATTAACGGAGAGGTGGCCGTACAATAACAGGAAAAGATCGGAAAAATTACAAAATGTGTCCTATACTTAAGGTGTACTTACAATTTACATATAATGTTTTCAAAAATTACATTTTACGTACTACATTTTATTTAGTGATAAACTAACGTCAACTTTTCTTGAAAAATTTTAAAAAACTAAAAAAATTATCCTAAAAAGACCAAATTGGCCTTATTATTATTCTTCAAAATTTTAATTGTTAGTAATTTTTTATCAAAAATTATTTTTTTGTCTCTATTTTATCCTTCAATTTTTGAAATGATAATTATAAATATAATAGATGAAAGAGTATAAGTAAATTAATTAAATATATAAAAAGAAAGTAAGCCACAAAATAATACAAAATCTCACGTATTATTCACTTGATCTTTTTCTTTCATAAAATAAAATTACATACACCAAATAATGAAAATTAATTCATACACCCTTTTGTATAGTTGAAATTGATAAAGTCGAAAGAAATTTTCTTCTATAATATTTGTTATATTATTAAGTAATTGATATAATATTTAGGGTGTGATTTGTTAGTTTCAACAAGGGTATTTTAGTCTCTTCAATTATATAATAGCAATTTACAATTTTTCTTATATTTTTAGTCTAGTTATATATATACCGCTCATTGTACTAAATACATCATTTTTATTAATGAAAACTTCCATAATCTTTGTTACTATAAGGCCTTAAAAATTGTGTATAATTGGATATTACATTTTTGTTTATTTAAAAATTTTAAGCAATTCTAGAAATAGAATTTTTGAAATTAAGATATCATTCGTTACAAGATTTCATTTCATGATAATAATATGTTAACAATAAAAATATGATAAAAAATAAGTTAATGACGTAAGTGTAAAGAATTCAAAAATATAAAAGATGATGAATATAATTAAAATATAGTATCGTTAGTAAAAAATATTGTGTCAATATAACCCCCTATATTTTTATAGGAAAAAGTTGTTCTTTTCATCATTATATAAAGTACAATGTGTAGAATTTAAAAATATAACCTCCTATATTTTTATAGGAAAAAGTTGTTCTTTTTATCATTGGATAAAGTATAATGTGTAGAATGTAAATTTTGAATACAAAATTGTAAATACACTCTAGATAAACGGTTCTAATTCCACAATCCCAAAAAAATATATGTTTTAAATCATTGGATTAAAAACGATGTCCACTACTTTGACTATTAATACCATTACAAAACGTAAAATAAACATTTGAGAATAACAATCCGCTCTAATTAACGTTACTCTCACTGAAAGCTCAAAATAAAAATCAATAAAAAGTATTACTACCTCCATCTTGATTATTTGGTCCTATTTTCTTTTTTGGAGCCTCCCAAATGCCCTCTTTCTATATTAAAATAAAAAGTCTAATTTACATTATTTTACAAATATATCATTATTTAATACTTTAATTATAACTATCAATTTTGAAACAAATTAGCAACACAGATAAAAAAAATGTGCATTTTTAACACATTTCTTAATCCTTATGAAAAATATAAATTAGACCAAATAATTAGAATAGAGGTGTAAGTTGGAAAACCTTCTTAAATACGACATTAGTTATATAGTTTGTTTATTTTTCCCCATTATCACATACTAACATCTTTAAACCAGACCAACTGTATACTGCCACATATAGTTGTCCACGGTTGAAGACTGTTCTTATCAAAAATATTGTAACATGAGAGAGTAAATGAGTTTAACTGTTGTTGACTATCTCTATTTCTATATATAGAAGGCAACTGGAATTCCAGAATCCATTTCTCGCCCAAAAAGACTCTCGATATTATTTATTTATTTCCCCACAACTCATTTAACAACCGGTTTTTTTTCCTGCCCACTACAATTCCAGCCTTTTTATTTTTGTATTAAATAATTAATTATAAACTTTTCTTGATGGGCAGTCTCAATTAATTAAACATTCTACAGCAGTTAACACGTTTTTTTCAATGGGCAATTTTCATCAAATATACAGTGTTCTACACGTTCTTATATAACGGGCAGTTTTCATTTCCTTCAAAAACCACCCACCCCCACTTAAAAAATGTTCCCCAAACAAGACTATAAATACAATCAGTGCCAAATTCTGCACGTTCCTCATAGAAAACAGCGGCCCAACTATGAAAACAGATCGGGGTCTTAGTTTGGAGCCCGATCTCTAATCACAGGCCGCCATGTGCCGCCACCTCACCTGTCGGCGTCACATGGCGACCTGGGATTGGAAATCTGTGTTCTTAGAAAAATTACAGAAAACAGAGCCTAAAAATTACAGTCAGAATTGACAACTCCAGCTTTTTCCAAGAATTACGATCAACTCAATTCTGGCAGCACAAGGACTTCAAACAACACTGCTTTGTGATCTGAAGAAGAATCGATCAAACTAGATTGTTAAAGTACGCATTGCCGAAAAATATATAGTTCCTACTGATGGAGATGTTAAGAGTTAATTCTCCAAAATGTCATTATACTTTTAAAAAATTATCTTGCATGCCACTGTACTTTAAAAATTACCCCGAATGCTATTAAACTTACAAAAATGTGACCTCACATGCCATTATGTTAATATAAGCAGTTAAAAAACTAACGGAATGATGACATGACCAATTTTTTCACCTCTCTCATCCTACATGGCATGACACATGGGCACACCACACATTCTACCAATAAAAAAAATAAAAAAAGAAAACAAGAAAAGAAAGGAAAGCCAACACCCCCACCCCCCTCCGGCCGCAATGGCCGCCAGAGACTCTGCAACTTCCCCCACTCATGCTATCGAATCCGATAGCAGGAATGGGGGAAGAACCCCCCGCCCCCCCAATTTCTTTTGCCGGCAATTTGGGGGGGGGGGGGTTCTCCCCCCATTCGTGCTGCTGGATGCAACTTCCGGCGACATTCATTGCCGCCGGAGAAGTTGTAGAGTCTTCGGCGGCAAGGGGATGGTGGGGGTGTTGACTTTCATTTCTTTTCTCTTTTTTTTTTGATTGGTAAATGAATGGTGTGCCCATGTGTCATGCCATGTAGGATGAAAGAGGTGAAAAAATTAGCCACAGCATTCCGTTAATTTTTTTAATTGCTTATTAATGGAGTGGCATGGGAGGTCACATTTTTGTAAGTTTAATGGCATTCGGGGTAATTTTTAAAGTACAATGGCATGCTAGATATTTTGTTAAAAGTATAATGTCATTTTAGATAATTAACTCGAGATGTTAACAAGCTTCAATCTTTGGAGTTGTTGGTTATAGATGAAACAGTAAGTTGATTAAAAAGTCACAACCTTCTTTTTATTTTTCGTTTTCAACCAAATAGCCACAATCTTTTTTCGTTTTTTATTATTATTTTTTCCCCTTGAACTACAGGGCGACAGAATACAAACAACAATCAGACAAACTCAGATCCAACAGTACAGCAGTAAATTACATGAACAAGTTCTATACTATTTTACCAACTGCTTAGTGAGAAATAATTTCAGCAAGTATCGCTTGACAAACCATGTATATCGTCTAAACTTCACACAAACTACCGATATTTTCCCTGTCGCTGACAAATCATTTCCAAGGAGTATTTATTCATTCAAACCCATACTATACATTCAGTCAATCAAAGATGTTTCTGTAGAAGGGCATTTCGGCAAATTTAAAAAAGTTCATAAGGTGTATAGTAAAATGTGTTATGCATTCTTACACGACCATTTCTATGTTTAGATGTGATAGGGCGGATCACATTAAAAAAAGTGCTGCAACACCCAAGGCCGACTGACAAAATTGTTTCGAAACACATCGATATGACTGTGCACGACCATGAGTACAACCCAAACCTTTATTTCACAATTTTCAATGCTCATAGTTCAACTTTGAATTCAAATTTATTTTTTGTACAGGAAAAATACAATGACATGTACACTATGGGATGAATATGCTGAAGAGATGCTAAAACATATTGAAGGGGCCGGGAAGAAACCATTAGTAGCCATAATTCAACTATGTCGCACGAAGGTTTATAACAGTCAAATTGAGCTTTCTAGCAGATACAATGCAACAAAAATTTATGCATGCAATCTACTGGAGATCAAAGAATTTAGAAAAAAGTAACTATTCCAATTTTTCCTTTGGTTGTTTCGTACGCGATGACAATTAACAAGAGTCAGGGCGGTCTTTATCCCATGTCGGACTATTTCTTAAAAAATCAGTAAAAAATAAAAGTCACCCCTCTTACATCTAATTGTATCATCATCCTTGCCACTAACAATAAGCCAACCAGGGAATTTATCTAAAAGTAAAAAATAAAAATTAATGAAACTATAAGCAACATTCCAATGAATGTCTCCCATCTTAAACAGAGGCATATGTAGTTCAGTTTTGGGTCCATAAATCCAATAATTAGAGCTCCAGATGGAGTTCATAACTGAAAGGAATTAGAGATCCAAAACAAATAACATGCCTTGTGAAAATTAAAACAAGATGGGACAAGATAAGTCTCCCAAAAGGAAAACCCTTAAGGGAAACCCATAGAACACACACTCAAACGCACATATATAAACACAAAATGTATATAACCATGCGTGAGCAAGTGTAAAATTGATATAGCGCAGCTATGACTCAAAACGCTTCCATGGATGACAGTGGAACGCCATCTTAAGGGCTGCGCAATAAGTATAATTGAAGATTCAAAACTCTAATATGAAACAGAGGAAGAATTTGTTTTATCAGAAAAGAGCTAGGCAGCCCTCATCTACAATTAATTCTCGGACAACATATAATTAATATGTATACTCCCGTTATGTGGTACTCACTGTTTTTAAAGTCATTGGTCTTATCCTTCGCTGCTAGTTCCTATCAGTGACCAATAAGTTATAACACCTAAGATGGTAATCAAATAATGTATATTTGAACAAGAGTCAGTAATACCTGAGCAATTCTGTCCCTAATTTCTTTCGCTGTTTTTCCAGTTAGAAATTCACAAGGTTCGTCCCAAAACCATTACTTAAAAGATAATCAAGAACACTGCATAGCACAATTATGCGACAAAGACAAATTCCTGACGTCCAACAAAAATTCAACAAAGTGATCTCCATTTGAGTAGGGACAGATTGGGAAGACTATAAGAACCATAACTCAATAAGTATATATGAACTTAAGCATTCTGGGGAGTCGAAAATAATTCCAGAAAACACTTTAAGAATCACCCAATTTAAGATTAGAAGATCAAGAATGAGTACATATACCATAACCCAAAATAAGATCCGGTGCATATAACCATATTTGCTCTTGCATATCATTAACAGAATATCAAAAGGAAATCTTTCAAACAAATACATTATGTAAGCAAACACTTGAAAAACTCTTTCAGAAGATTTTGAAGCTGATACCTTTTCTGGAAAAAATTACTGCAAATCTGTCTTCAAATTTCAGATCTTGAAAATCCCATCAAACATTTGATTTTCAACGAAGGCCTTAAGATCAGATCTCTGAAGTAGAACTACCAAAGGTCACTTTAAGGCTGAGGAGGTAAATAGAATGCTATATCGGGATAATAGTTAATTACCTCTTGATAATAGATAATAGTCGATGCCGCCGATCAGCTTCCCGTCGGCTTCTCCGGTGCCACGGCTACAGGGATCATTGACTGAGGGGACGAGGGAAACGATTTCGTTTTTGGGGGAGTTATCTGATCAGTGCAGTGGGGTGGGGTGTGCTGGGTCGGCTCCTCCGTCCACAGCAGGAGCAGCTTCGCCGGCCGTCTGGCGATGTAGTTGACGGCCGATTTGGTTTGGGGTTTTTTTTTTTTTTGGGGGGGGGGGGGGGGGGGGGGGGGGG